>SNVD02009839.1:0-42122 GCA_013180625.2 Boswellia sacra
TTGCCGTCGGCGGAGGTTTTAGCAGTGCGAAATTCTATGAATGACGTGCTGGCCATGTATTATGCTCTCCTTTCCGCACATCTCAACCTCTTAGATGCAAATCAGTCCTCAGCCTTGGCATCACAGACACTCCTCCACTTTGATCTCATAGAAAAATGCGGCAAGGACGACTTGTTCCTGTTAAACGAGAGTATTTTTATAGCAGTTAGGAATCTAGCCCATCACGTCTGGAATACCACACGCGATATCGGTTTAGTTCGTGAAATATTGGTTGATTTGTGCTCGAACAAGATACCAGTGCATAGGACCGATACACATTCGATGTGGCGCCAAGCTTACTCTGAGATTTCATTCGAGTACTACATAGAGCAAGAAAATTGGTCAGAGGCTATGCAGATGATATCCGTCATCCGCGAAACAGATCAAGATGGTGCTCAGTTACGTCACGCCGAGCTACTCCAGCTCATGGGTTCATACGAGGAGGCCTTGCAACAGGTTGAGGATCTAATCAAGAGGATCGACTACGAAGAAAGCAATCTCACCGACCCAGCAGAGCCAACAACTCAAACAAATGGCGGCTACGATGACCAGCAGATGCCAAACTCACTGCCCACGGGAATGTTTACGATGGCCCACAGCGAGCCCAGTGTACCCGCTCACTCGACACTTTCGATCGAGCACAAGGCGTTCATCAAGTCCAAGGCGCTGTTGCTACGCGCAACTCTCTTGGAAGACGAAACAAAGATCCTTGAAAGTCTTCAGTACGCCACCGACAACCGTTTCATGCACATCCGCACATCTTGCCTGCTACAGCTGGCGCAAAAGTGGGTTGACAAGCCAGATACAATCATGGATTCCATCGTGATTGAGGTGTTTGCCAACGGTACGCGGCTTGAACGGCGACGTATGCGTGAGCTTCTCAACACTCAGAAACAAGCGGCTGTTAACTGTAGACGATAGGACCCAGCATTGGTAGGCCCTACCTCGTCATCTTTACAACAAGAGAACGGAGTCTGTGGCAAAGTCATCCTGTCGCAAACTTGGTGTTTCCTCCCAGAGTTCGCACTTTTTGTTGAGTATCTAGCCACAGAAAATTCGACGATAAATCTGTATTTGATCTCTAACATACAACATAATGCATTTCGACTGAATGATTCTAAATTCCGCGCAACCTTATTGTGATCAAGTCAGAAAGCTTACCGCACGAAATTGTGTTTGTTTTCGGCCTGGAGGTTGACACTGATCACAAGTTCAATTCTTAGTCTGTCTGGCCGTCTTACGGTCAAGTTCGCGCATCCAGAGCAGGAGAATTTGTTGGCCCAGATTCCGGTCTCGGGTATCGCTCCTACCATTTCCGCCAGTGTTTGATGTCTGGCCGTCGATGATCCTGAAGTTCAGATAAGTTCCATCTGGTCCAGAACCTTTATATTCATTGAGTAAGTCTGCAAGCGGATCCTCCAGTTTAGCCGGCTTGTTGGAGGTAAAGCACATAAAACAATTGCGCAAGGTTCTGGCATCACTGAGTTGATGGTGGTTTATTATAACCAAAAGCGCCAATACCGTGCGGACCGCGAACACAAACTTCGCCATATTCTTGATGAATATCTTTGCCGTATTCAATGGAAAAGATAGAGATCTCTAACTGTGACCCCTCGAACCTCAGGTAATGACGACATCAACTGACTGTCAACTTGGTAAACAAATTTCCTGGTCTTTGATTGCTGTGCAAGGGTTATTTATAGAGCCTGCGCCACAAACGATTAGAGCTGTCCGCTGCCTTCGAATCTACATTCTCGGGAACTACACCGGAACATTGAGGAGGATGCCAACAAATCAACGGAAACTCGTTGCTGAATCGCCATTCTCCGACACAATGACGTGCGGTATCGACGATGAAGAACACCCATTATCCTGCCGGTTGCGAGAACCAGATCGCGTGCTCTGGTTTGCCACTTCGACTGAGTGTAAGCAAAGAGAAGAAAGAAAGATTGACACAGTCAAGCGATCAAATCAAGTCCGAGTAGGCGTATTGTGTCTTCATTTATGTAGCGTGCGAGATCTGGATCAAATATCAATTTGTCTGGTAGCCAAGGTCAGAGTGCCGGCGGCGGCGGCTGCAAGGAGAACTCGTTGGAACACTCGAGCGTCAGTAATGAGATCTTGTTTGCTGAGTCACAAACGTTCCTGGCGAGCGTGCGCTCAAGATCTCTCTCATTGTGCCGACTTGTGCGTGCGCGTGTGCATGCCAAGCTCGTTGGCATGCGCCAGACAGGTGAGGTGGCCGCGGCTCGAACTTGTTGGCGTGCTGACCGGCGGACGAGTCGGCGCCAAGATTGCTAGCCGGGCGCACGATTCTCTATGGAGCCTGAGGACGTGATGCTGGCTTTTGTGTGGCCGGTGGAGGCGAGTGCGGGCAGGAAGGAAGAGCGAGCGAGTCGGCCTGTCGTCTCGCTGACTGGCTGGCAAGCGAATCGAGCGAGTGTCAATGCCGTTCGAGTGGGCCCAGGGCCAAAGTGGCCAGTTGATCTAGTTCGCGCCTCCGCAGCTCGCGAGTCTCGTGTCCAGTGTGACGCTTGTCATGTGTTTAGTATCGAGCCGCGTCTCAGGTGACGCGTCCCGGGGCAAAACGGCGGCCAGGAAGTCGGTCGCGCGCCTTGAGGATTTGCAATTTGCAACTGCGACTCGCGAGTGTCACACTGGCGACGCCAGTCGTGTGCGCGCTCAATGTCACTCTGGATCCTCTGGCGGCGGTTTTGTCGCGCCGAGACAAGGCCGTCGGTCAGGAGCGCAACAAAGCGGCGCAACTCCCAGAGCCATTTGGTGGCGGCGCGCGCTCGATCTCGACTCTACGGGCCATAATTCACACAGCCACTTCCAAGTGCCAGTCGAGCGAGAGCGACACAACGGGCGCGCGGGCAGCGCCAGAGTCACACGCCGGCGTTGCCGAGAGGAAAAAGTAGAGCTCGCAGTTCGGAGTGTGCGAACAATTGCGCGCGCGGGCGCGTGCCCGGCCGACTTGCACAGGTGAGTGGCGCCGCTTGAACTTGAGCTTGGCGCCGAACATCCAATTTGAGATTTAGTCGCCGTCGTCGGTCGGCGCCGTGATCGCGGAGCGGAATCGGAACTGGCGCCTCGCCGAGCGCTCGGCCGGCCTGTTAACGGTCTCGGCCGGCCACTGCGCATGTCCGCGACCGCGCCGACGTCGGCGCAATCGAGTGGCGCGGGCCTGAAAAAAGTGCACTGGACACGAGGACAAATGCGGACTCGAGCGCAGTAAGTCACCGGCGGCCATTTGCAGTGGAACAATGCGCCCCGCTCGCGAGCGCAGAGTTCAATCATCTCGTCGCGCGTCTGAGTGCGCGCACAAAGTGGCCACAGGTGTTCGTGATGATGTCGCGCTGCGGGCGCGGCGGACGGTGGCGACGGTGGCGGCTTTTGTTTAGCCAAATCACATGAGTTGGCGTGGCCGAGAGCGCGCTATCGAATTTTCGGACACACACATCCACTTGAGTGCGCCGGTGCGAGCGCGCCGGCCGGCAATCAGGCGAACGAATTGTCGTCGTGGCGAACGCTCGAGAGCTGCGTCTCGGCGGCGCCTTGCCAGCGGCGCCAGTAAGCCACGCGAGCCACTGGTCGCCGGACTCTTGGCGTTTTTGCAAATTGGCCAGGAGCAGCGCGTGCAAGAGCACACCAGAGCCATCGATTGATCGGGCCAGCGAGTCGAGTCGAGTGGAGTCGAGTGGAGTCGAGTCGAGCGAGAGCGCACGCGATCCCAGCGAGTCCGGCGACGATGATTGGCCACGACTTCACCCAGTTCCAGTCCGTAGCGACTCTCGAGAGCGCGCCGCGGCCTTAGCTCCAGAGCACAGCCTCACAAGTGCGCGCGCGCGCCAGCCGACCGACTCGCTGGAGAATATTTTCGGCTCCACATCGAACACGCGCCGCCGAGACAACAGCTCGACCGCTCACAACAGATCTAACGGGCGACACGCAAGACAGCAAAGTAGCGGCGCCAATTACGCGGAGTCTCGGCCGAGAGTTTGTCATTGTCTAGCCGCCGCTCGAACTCTGGGCGCGCTGTTTGTTTAGCTGAGCGCGAGCGAGTCGGGGCGGCGCTGAACTTGACTCGTGCGCGCGCACCTGGCCAACGGTAGCGTGAGAGCGGCCGCCGAGTCGAGTCGGCGCGCGGCTGTCTCAAGTGAATCTTCTCCGGTGGCGTGTGGCCGGCTCGTCAGCTCGGCCGCAACAAGCGGCCGATTGTGTTCGAGCGCACGCCAATCGAAACTGTCGCCGTTTCGCATTCCTTTGGCTTCGGCGGCTTCGGCGGCGGCGGCGACGGCGGCGGCGGTGATTCTGTGAATGTGATTTGAATAACCGCCGCGTAGAGCAGTGAGTCGAGTGCGAGCGGCCGCATACTGAGGCAGAGCAAACAACAAGTCGGCGACCGAGTGGCCGAGTCGGCCAGTTCCAGTGGAAAAGTTTGCCGGCCCGCGTTCAGCGGCCGCGCCGAGTGGAGCAGTGAGCCAGTGGGCCAATCAATTTGGTTAGATAGCGAGTGAGTGAACGAGCGAGCGAGCGAGCGAGCACTCAGTCTGAGCGCGCGACACTTTGAGTGCGCCGCGCGGGTAACAAGAGTGCGAGTCGCCGGCGGTGGACAAAATTACTGTTGCGCAATTATCATCACCGACCGATTCGAACCGAAAGTACTTTTCGGTCGTTGTGTTCGCGAGCGAGCTAGCGAGACGGCGACGCGGCGAGAACGAGATTGCTCCTTGACGCGGATCGCACCGACCGCTCACTCAAGTGGCGGCGCTGGAAGATGAACGAGTGGCGCGAGAATTGTCGCAGCGACAGGTGAGCTACCGTTGCGCGACAGCTTCAGCGTCGAAGTGATCGGCGGGAAACGCAAATCAGTGCGCCCAAGTGATCGGCAGCCAGCGAAAGTTTCGCCTCACTCGAGCCAGTCGAGCGAGTCGCGCAACTGGGCACAGGTCAATCAAGTCAGGAAGGACGCGCACCCGCGAGACGATGTCCACGTGCGCCCGGACAGAGCGAAGCCCCAAGATTGAGTTCTCGCGCACTATGGACACAACGAGCAAGATGACCAGCGGGCCCCATTGCCGTTGCGCGCGCCTCTTCGTGGCGCTCGTGATGGCGCTGGTTTGCGTGGGCGCGGCCGCGAACTCGCTCAACAACACCAACAGCAAGTCGGCCAACTCCACTCAGCTGTCCCATCTCAAGTACGCAACCAAACTGACGCCAAACCGAATGCACTCCTCAACGGCGCAGCTCGGCGCCTTTAAAGAGATCGACATCGACAAGACCGACGACGAGGACGAGCTCGACGACAACACCGAGGAGCAGCCTCGCCGGAAGTCGCCCACCACGCCCAGTCCCGCGCTCGTCGGCGAGGACCACGCCCCCGCGGACGGCGCTGTGGTGCAGGCGCGCCGAGTGGCGCGCAACGTGAGGCGCAAGCTCGACCAGCTCAGCGCGCGAGTCACTCAGATCCAGTCGATGATTGCGCGCGACCACGGAGCGCCCGCCGGCCTGCGGCGCCAGGCGCGCCAAGACGACGCCGCCGACGAAGACGCGCCCCCAATGCCGCCACTCGGCGCCGATCGAAGAGCCAACGCCGCTCGGCTCCGACAACGGCGACCAGACGCTCGCCGAGCAGGAGCACGCGACTTCCGGCAACCAGTCGCGAGCTCAGCGCTGGTCGGCGCCCGTCATCCAGTCGGTCATTCCGGGCCGCCTGCAGCAGTCGGGTGGCACCGGCGGCGCCGGCGGCGACGGGAACCTGCAGAGCAGAAGTGACCCGCAGCAGCAGCAGCAGCAACAGGGCGACGAGGCGGGGCCGGCGGGCCCTAGTCTGGGCGAGTTGAACTCGCTGGCGCCAGAGGGCGCGCCCGTCGAGGGCACGAACGCAAGCGAGCGGCTGCCCGCAATGCTCGGACCCGAGTGGGTGCCCAACCAGAACTACCACTACTTTAGCGAGCTCAATGCCAAAAACCACGGCGGCAGTGGCGGCGCTTCCGGCGGCGCCAACGCAAACCAGCAGCTGCACGCGGCCAAGTTCGAGAACATGACCATCGTGAACAGCGACGCCGACCTGGCCAACAGCTACTCGTCGTCAGCGGGCGCTCAGCTGTCGCCCGCCGGGGAGCTGGCGCACGAGTCGCCAGCCTCGGGCCCGCCCACGCAGCCCAAGCGCAGCCCTTCGGTGCACACCTACACCGCCGGCAGCTACGGCAAGAGCTCGCGGGCCGACCTGACGCCCGCCAGCACCTCGACCAGCTCCACATCCACCAGCACCACCACCACCAGCACAACACACCGACCGCCCGCGTCGAGCGGCCAGTTCGCTGATACCTGGCTTCCGGCCGCCACCGACAACCACAACCACCACCACCACCAGCAACTGCAGCTCAACTCCAGTCTGGGCCGCGAGCCCGTGGGCGCCATCCGGTGGACCCGCGCTCGCCACGCCCGCGCCCGCCGCCGACCAGGTGGGCCTGCCGCTATCAATCAGCAGCGCTCCCAGGCGGACGCGCTACTCGTCGGTGATGGCGCCCGCCCAGGGGCAGCATCGCGCCCACCGCGTCGACTCGAGTCCGTCTCGCGGACACCAACAGCGCCAGCACGCCGGCGCCGCAAGCCACGGCCACGAGATGGCGCTGCCGGCTGTCGAAGATGACGGCGCGCCCCCGACGGGCGCCTCGGCCGAGCCGACCGCCAGCTCGGCCGAGTCGACGCTGGGCGCCCACAAGTACTCGCTGGCCAGCTGGCCGCAGCGCTCGTGGCCTGGCGACTCGCGCGCGCCCGACGAGCAGCAGAGTCGGCGCCGCTCGCTCGAGGCGCGTCGCCAGCTCACCACCACCACCGACGCCACACTCTACGAGCGCCACCACCAGCTCCAGCCGCCCGCCGCCAGCCTCCTGCAGGCGGCCCAGACGGCCCCCCAGCTGGACGCCTACAGCACGCGCGCCGACACCGGCGCCACGCCCACGCAGTACGTGACCGACGCCAACCAGCTGACGGCGGCCAACATGTCGGCCAGCGCCAGCACGAACATCATGAGCGCCCAGGACCACCTGAAGCACCGCTCGTCGGGCAACTCGCTCATGCTCGCCGACGACGGCCAACTCGTGGCCGCCCACAGCTTCGGCGCCCTCGCCGACGCGCCCGGCGCCACCGGAAGTTCGCCCATGTCGTCCGAGAGTCAACAGGCGCAGCTGACGTCGAGCGAGCTCGCACCGACCGGAAGTGGGGCCTATCTCTACAGCTCGGCGGCCGCGGACGGCTCGACACAAGCGTCGTTCGCGCCCGGCCAGCGAGCGGGCGCCGGCCCGCTCGACGTGGGCCAGTACTAATCGTTTCAGCAGCCGGCCGTCGACCAGCTGAGCGGCCTCGCCACGGGTCAGTCGCTCGACCAGAGTCCGAGCTACTACTCGTCGGCCGCCGGCGGGGGCGCCAGTGCTGGTGGCGAGGGCGACGGCGACACGCCCGCGAACTTGATGACGCAACTGTCGGAGGGCGGGGGCGGCGACACTCGGCCCTACTCGATGGGCTTCCAGCCACCCACGAGCATTCAGGACGCCATCCAGCAGGCGAGTGGCGCGAGTCAGGGCCAGCCCGAGAGTCAGGGCGTGCGCGGAGGCCCCGCACAGGCGCAGCAGCGCGTCCTTGTCGACTATGGCGCCTACCTGCAGAGGTATCAGCAGCGCCAGCGGGCGCTCGCCAGCCAACTCGCGCATCAGCAACACCTCCAGCAGGTGCTCGCCGAGCAGCAGCAGCAGCAGCAACAACAACAACAACAGTACCACCAGCAGCAACACCAACTGCAGCGAGTCTCGAGTGCGCGCGCCGACGCCGGCACCCGCTCGATGTACACGGGCGCGGCCACGCCAAGCGACCAGCTGCCGGCCGAATCGGCCACGAACAGCTTGGCGTCCGCCATCCACAGCAATATGCTCAAGCGCTACTCTCCCGAGACGGCGCTCACGAGCTACCTGACAGCTCGCAGCTCGCCACCGACGAGCGATTCGAGCCCAGGCCAGTACTACCTCACGTCGGCGAGCGCGCCCCAGAGTGCCGCCCACTCGGCGGCCGTGCGCGCCAGTCTGGCGCAGCTCGCCTACCAGCGCCTCTTGGCGCAGGCGTTGAACCAACAGCAGCAGCAGCAGCAGCAGAATCAACAGCAGTTGTCGCCGTCTCCAACGGCCAGTCAGTCCTACCTGGCCACCCTCCAGGCGCTCCTGCAGCAGCAGCAGCAACAACAACAGCAACAACTGCAACAGGTGCAATCTCAGTCGCAGCTCGCCGGCGGCAACCTGTACGCCACCGCCGCCATGCCACAGCCGGTCTTCTACGAGGCGCCCGTCGGCCAACAGCACCGACTGGCCCCCGCCGCCAGCGGCGCCGACAACAGCTACCTCGAGGCCGCCTCCTCGACTTCCGGTCGGAGCAGTTCCGCCTGGGCGCCGCTGACGAGTTCGGGCGGCTCTAGTTCGGGCGCTCCGACGTCGACGTCGTCGTTGGCGTCGGGCGGCTCCACGGGCGCCACTTCCGGCGGCTCGTCGGGCGCGGCGGCGGCCGCCGGTCGGCGCAACTACCTGGCGGGCCTGTTCAAGCCGAGCGCCTCGTCGCGCTATTACTACGGGCCCACAATGTTGTCGCCCATCAGCCTGAGCTCGCCCACGGCCCTGCACGCCATCTACGCGCCGCCCGGCGCCGCCGCCGGAAGTCAGGCGGCCGCCCTGGGCGCCAGCTCGCCGGGCGCCGACCAAATGGCGGCGGCCGCGCAGTTCTACGCGAACCCGTACGCCATGGCGGCGGCCATGAGTCAGGCGGCGGCCGTGCACGCGGCCCAGCCGCACGCCCACCAGTTGGCCTATGGCCAGGACTTCGCGAGCGCCGCGCGGCGGCCGCCGCCGCCCATCAGTACCCAGGCGCTCGCCGGCGGCGCGGCTGGCTTGCGGCGGCCGCCAGCTCGGTGCAGTCGGCTGCGGGGGCGCCGCATTACCTGGCCGCGGGGGCTGGCGGCGCGCCCGACACCGAGATGGCCGAGTCCTCGATGGTGGCCAGCGACAGCGCCTCGGCCGGCTACGTGTCGTCGGGCGGCGCGAACGATGCGGGCGGCGCCGGCGGCGAGTCTGCGGCCGGCGGCGAGTCCAACTCGAGCTCGGCGCCCAGCAAGTCGGCGACGGGCGGCTCGATGAAGCAGTGGCTCACAGTGGCCAGTCTTGTGCAGGCATCCTGCCCATGGGCTGGTGTGCCGCGTGTTGCCCATAGCTCAGCGGTGGCCGGCCCAGAAGCGCGAGCTCGAGTTCAGTGCGCGCAACTTCTCCGACATCCTCGCCTGGCAGCCGTCGGCCGTGTTGCGCGCCCTCGTGGGCGCCTCCACCGACTCGCTCGGCCTGGCCAACGCCACCCGCATCCTCACCGAGCTCACGGCCGCCGCCGCCTCGGGCGCAGACAAACTTCCGGCCCGAGCGCGCGTCCACGCCCCCAAGGCGGGACGCCTCCACTCGGGCGCACTCGGGCTGCGCTCGGCCTTGCTCGGCCACGCCCACCAGAAGCCCAGCGCTCGGCCCGCGCCCGCCGCCAACTCGACGAACGAGTCGGCCGCCGCCGTCGCCACGCCCACCACCACCACGCCCCCTCCCGCAGTCCCGCTCATGTCGACGATACGGAAGGTGATCGAGCGCATGAGCAGCCTCATTGTGACCGCGCAGAAGCGCAAACACCGCAGCTCAATCATGGACTCGCACTGGAGGCCCATCGGCAGCGGCGACAAGAGCGACGGCGGCGGCGGCGGCGGCGCGGGCGCTCAGAGTCTGTTCAAGAACATGTTCGACTTCCACGAGCTCAAGCGCCAGCTGGCCGAGCTGGTGCGCGCCAAACTGATCGCCAACGGCCACGCCCCTGGTGTAGCTCTCTCGGGCGCGCCACTGTCGCCCAGCTACCCCGTGGCCAACCCTCGGCCCAACAGCGAGCCGCAGGCGCCGAGTGGGGGCGCGGCAACCGTCGCCAGCACTCGCGAGGCGCCGCCTGACTCGCCCAACAGTCAGTCCGAGGCCCAGGCAGGCGCCGTTCAGACCAGCGGCTCGAGCAGACCGCCCGCCCACGCCCCCGCGGCCTCTCGGGCCCCGCCCACAGCCTGGCAGGTGCGGCCCGACGGCGGGGCTCTGCTGCGGCTCGGCCAGCCGCCCGCCGCGCCGGCCTTGCTGAACGCCAGCCTGGCCGCCGGCGCCGATGGAGCCGCGCCCGCCCTCATGTCGTGTCTGCACAAAGTCCTCTGCGACCTGGCCACGAAGTTGCGCAAGGCGAGCGCGGCCGCGCGCACCAACGGCACGCGCACGCCCACCGCCGACGAGGACCGCCTGATGACGCAGCAGATTCTCAGCCAACTGATTGACCACATCCAGGAGGCCGACCGCGACACGCTCGTCTTCGGCGCCGACCTCCGCCAGCACACGCTCACCAAGGTGCCTGCGGGCGGCGCCTCCGCTGAGCAGCACTCGCAGCCACTTCCGGTGCAGCAAGTCGTGCTCGAGTCGGTGCTGAGAGGCGAGTGCGGCGCAGTGTTCACCTGTCCTGACCCGCATCACTTCAAGCGCATCTTCTCGGCCCTCAAGTGGCCCACGACGGCGACGACGGGCGCGAGCGCCAAGCAACAGGTGTGAGCGACAAAATCGGACCAATAAAACCCCTGTACATTCGCCTCAGCTGAAAGTATTCTCTGGTGGCTGTTTATTACATTAGTCAATGATGTACTTGCCCGCATGCGCGGGGTTGTCCGCCGCCGGCGACTCCTGGCCGCCGTCCGCCTCGTCCGAGTCGACGCTCTGCTCGGCCGAGTGGGCGTTGAAGCGGCCCGACTTGCGCATCAGCGGCAGCCCGCGCGGCCCCACATAGCCCGCGCTGCCGACGCGCGAGAACTCGACAATCTGGTGCGGGCTCGTCCGGTGGGGCGTGGCCAGGCCGCCCGACTGGCGCGCGAGGTGGCCGTGCGACGGGTACTCGTCGCGCTCGGCCGCGGGCTGCGGCGGGGGCACGTTGAGCACGAGACTGGGCCCCAGCTCGAGGGGCGTGCCGCTGTGGGCGCGCGAGAACTGCTCGGCGCTCGCGGTGCTGGCCGACTGCTCCTCGGGCTCGGCCGTGCTGGACTCGTAGGTGATTTGCTGGTTGTGTTGTTGTTGTTGCTGTTGTTGTTGTTGTTGTTGTTGGCGCTGCTCGAGCGCCTCGTCGAGCGCCTGCGTCACGTCCGTTGGGTCCTCTTCGAGCGCCTCGTGCACCTGCTGACCGCTCGAGGGACGCGCAAGGGGCGCCTGCGAGGCGCGCAACTGGCGCCAGGCGCCCCCGCCGCTCTCCTGCAGACTGGCCGAGGTCTCGCGCTGATTGCTCGACATGACGCTCGGCTGCGTCACACTCAGGCCGCCGGCGTCATCGGCCAGCGGCACTGTAGCCGACAACGGCAGCAGGCGGCCCGTGGGGGGCGTGGCGGCCGCAAAGGCGCCGCTCTCGGTGGGCGTGTGCGAGCCTCCGCCGCGCTGAGGTATCACCTGGTGGCTGTGTTGCGAGGCGAAGCCGCGCTGATCGAACTGGTGGTGGCCGGTGGAGAAGGGCGCACTTCCGGGGGGCTGGTCACTGATGCGACTCGTGTAGTCCGCCTCTCCGCCGCCCATGTAGGGATTGAAGGAGGCGTGCGGCTGGAGTCGGCCCTGGCCCATGAAGCCGGCCGGCCCAGCGCCGCCCATCCCAAAGTTACCCGCATACTCGGCGCCCCCGGCGCCTCCGTAGGCGGCCGCCGCCTCGAGCGACCCGCCCATACCTGCGGCTCCGAACTCGCCCGAGGCGCCGCGCATCAGTCCCGACATGGGCGAGTAGTCGCCGCCACCGCCGCCGAAGCTCGCCGAGTGGGCGGCGCCCGAGTCGCCCATGTAGCCTCCCAGTCCGACGTGTGCGGCCTCGGCCATGTTGCTCACCTCGCTGTACTCGTTGGGCGCCTGCTGTAGGCCCGAGCCACCGAAGTGGCCGCCCGCCAGCTCAGCGTCGCCGCCGTAGTGTCCGAAACGGTGGTGAAAGCCGCCCCCGCCGCCCCACGCCGCCCCCGGCCGAACGCCTCCATCGCTGGCCGCTTGGCTGAGCCGATGTTGCCGATAGAGTGCCGCCTCCGAGCCCGGATCGCCGAAGCCGCCCGCAGACCCGCCTCCTAGAGCGCCCGCGAAGGCGTCGCCGGCGGGCCCATAGCCGCCATAGCTTCCGTATTGGCCGCTGGCAGCCACGCCCAGGCGCGGCGAGTAGCCCGAGCCGGCCTGCTGGAGGCCGGCGGGCGGCGGCCGCTCCTCGCCAACCACCACGCCGTCGCCGTTGATCTCGCGCTCGCGATAGAACTCGGGCGCCTCGCGGTCGTTGAGCAGACTGCCGATCTCGGTGCTGGTCAGTCGCAGCGAGGCCTCGGCGTTCGGTTGCGCCGAGTCTGGGTCCACGCCTACGCCGCCCACGCCGCCCACGCCGCCCGCGCTGCTGGCCATCAGCAACTGGGGCCGAGTGTGTTTCTTCCGCTGACGGCCGTGTGCTGGTGATGTGGACTCAATGGCGCCGCCGTCGCCGGGCAAGGCGCGCACCTGTTGGCCGCTCACGTACTGAATCAGGTGGTTGTGCTCGCCCGCCAGCTCGCCGCCGGCAGGCCGCTGCTCCTCCCCCTCGCCCATCGGCACCACGATCGTCTTGGTCACCTCCTCCTCCTCGCCCTCCTCCTCTCGACCCTGCTCGGCCTGTCCGCCGCCCGCTTCCGGTCGCAGGGGTCGCCTCAGTCTGGGCGCGCCCGCAGCCAGGAGGCCGCGCAGGATCAGCGGCCTCAAGATGGAGCTCTCGGCCTTGTGGTCGGCCGTCGAGGCGTTCGCCCGGCGCCACGTGGGCGCTGGCGGCGTCTGGCTCGGCTGGGTTCTATTCGCCGGTGAAGATTGCCCGCTGGTGGGCGTGGCACAGACGAGCGCTATCTCCAGCGCGGCGATCGCGAATGTGAGGCACGCTAACGCGACCATCAGCTGTTGGGGCCGCATCTTGAGCGGGGTGTGTCTGGCGAGAAAGAGGCTGGTGCTGCTGGTGATTACGCGGATCTTGGGGGTCGCTATCTTCTTGTTGCGTTCATTCGGCTGAAGTGCTGACTTTCGTCCCACAGTTTCTCTACTATTCCGAGCGGCAATCATCTTGTCCACGATCACAACTACGACACTGTTGCAAATATTCGCGCACTCTCTCGAGTACCAACCTTATTCGACTGACACCGGCGGTGTTCGCTCGCTGACCAATTCAACTCGATCTCTGGCCGGCGCTCGAGTTCTCGTCTATTCGCTTTGTCACTGGGCGCAAACTCCGCCGACTGCCCTCACACAAGCGTTCCCCTCTGTCAGGCTGGCCACTTTTTCACCACGATCGTTTGCAACTCAATGCAGTGTCTCGAACGACCGACCGAGTCAGAGTGGCGCAACAGTTAGCTCGCCTGCGAGGCGGCGCCGATCTTGTGGGACTGCGCGCGCGCCGCCATCACCACGACCGTCGCCGTCGCCGTCGCCGACAAGATTGGCCCACTAGCCGATCTTGAAAAGCCCATCACAAACTCTCGTGAGCACGCTGATGGCTCCAATTAGTTCATAACTTTCACCTGGTCGCTCGCCCGGCCGCCTGCCTGTCAGCGCGCCTGGCCGCTGATGACAATTCTCATGCGTCTACAGCACTCACCAGTCCAGGATCGTCTCCGCCATTGGCGCCGCCGTGAATGTGTGTCTGACCCCCAGCAACAGATCGCATGCTGATGACTGGCCGCGTCGAGTTCATAACGAAGGACTGCACAAAAGACAGCCCGCGCGCGCAAGAGATTGAACATTGCGCAACAGCGGCCACACACAAAGACCGTCGGTCGGCGTAGAGGAAACGATCGCGGGTCGGGCAAAAAAGCACGCGCTCGGCGATTGTTTGCTTAGAAGGCTGCTCCTGGTGTCACTGCTTTTGGTGTGGCGACAGCACCGGAATATATTCATTCTAGCGCTCAGGCTGGATCAATCGAGGCAGCCGCTCGCCATGCGCAGCGATCGGCGCCAAGACCTGGACGCCATCAAGGCGCCGCCGAGTTTGCGCACACTGACCATTGCTCAATGTCCCCCCCCCCCCCCGATTGGATCGCTGCAGTTCCGCAAACTAATGTTTCATTTCGACGCCGATATTGGGCGACAAAATTTCGATGCAGGCTGGAAGGGTCCGAACGGGGCGAGACTATTGTTAGCGGCGAGGTTTTATTGTGATCAGCTTCTACTTCGCGCCGAGTCGAGCTAGCAACGCGCCACAAGCTGAGTATGGATAACTTGCGCCGGAGATCACTTTTTGCCCACCGCCAGCGGTGGCGCAGCTTTTTCATGTCGTCGCTTTGAGACATGCCCGAGTTCTCAGTTACCACTTCCAATATCGATCAGCAGCCTTTCATAGCGCCACGCCACTTCCTTCTTCCCTTCTCCTTGATTCCCTCGTCTCGCTGTGGCCGTCCGCGTTGGCCCTTGCCGCGCACTCGAATCAGTGTAGTGGTGGCGCCAGGTAATCAAGGCGCACGAGTCCACCGCCAACTAACACACTGTCATCGAGCTCAGACGACTCTAAGCTCGATGGCTGATTGGCGGCGGAAACCTGAATGCTTGGAAAGCGGATGCTCTGATGTGCAAGGGATCGGCAAACTGGCTCGGATCAATCAGCGTGTGAGGCGGCGCTATGATTGGTTGGCCTTCCTAATCGAATCTAAGGTCACATTCAGTTTGCACAACCTGGCGCGCACTCTTCTCCCAGCGCAAGAATACGACCACATACACACTAACTGGGACGCAAGTGCACTTGAGTTAGCCGTAGACCGTTCACTAAGAGTCAGTACACATCGTAACTTCATCGCCGTTGTCTATCCGCTGATGGGACGCATAATGTTGACAACAGTCTCGTCACGAACGGCGGCATATACTTGATCTGCTCGCCACAATGAACGAATGTCCACCACTCGATCGACGTCAGCTGAACTCGACGACGTACTTTATCATTTAATATACACAATGACTACTAGTGACTAGTAGCTGTGGGGCGACTTGTAACACAGATAATGACGACAAAAGCAGCTTCACTCGAGTTGTGAGCGCTAATAGCCACGACCATCGACTCGTGACAAGGTCAAGAGTCGAACGTCCAGGCTGCCTCATATTCCTTCGCTCGCTTGGCCTCTAACGCGGCCACTGTAACGTCCAGGATCTTCTCCTTTTTGATCTTCCTTCCACACCAACCGTCCTTTCGATGCCACTGACCCGAGCGAGGCCTCTTACCCAACCATCTGGGTCTCTGCGGGCACCACATCTCCACCAAATTGTGGCCCGGATTCGACACCTGGCCTACCACTGCCATGCAGTTGCGATCGAGTTTCGTCTGATTGCCGTTGGGCATCTTTACTGATACACTGTCCTGACCGCGCCGGATGATCTCGGCACACGAGCCAGCGGCTACACAGAACTTGGCGCCTGCCCCCGGCTCGATCTCGAAGTTGTGGCATCTCAGTGCCCCCCGTAAAGGCACCGATGGGATGTGCGTCACCGATCTTGGCGCGCACCGGATTCCTAGGTATTTCCGAATGAGTTCTTATTATGTCGCCAACCTCAACCCCGTGAGTAGCTATCCGCCATCGCTTAGTTTTCTCCATCTGCACACAATGCCAGTCGCGAGGTTCGCAGTGGATCGTAGCGTATCAGAAGGACCTCCTCCTCCCTGACGCTTCCGTCCTCGTTGGCCGTCCTAAACATGTCGACCCAGCGAAATCTCTTCTTGTTACCTCCGCCTAGAGTTCTCACCACCACGTGGCCTGTCTCGAGATCCCTGCCGCCCATCTTGTAGATCGGCAGAGATCTCGTTGTGTACATTCCGTCATCCGGCAGATAGGGCAGCCAATTGTATTTGTGGGGCTCAGGATACTTCTTGCCAACCTTCCACAAGTGAGGCCGAGGCCAGCCCATGATGGGCCGCACGTTCGCCCATAATCGATGTCTGACTTGCTGGTAGTTGATGAGGTTTGATATGACAGACTTGAGCATGATTGCCGGCTCACCCTTGTGAACCCATGTGGCTTGATATACTTGAGGGTTGTTGACGGGCACCTAACATGAACGTGTATTTATATTGTTGTCACGCGGTGGCTCGAAGTTGCCAACAAAATTTGGTGCATCGGGTTATTCGTAGTAATTCGCATGATGCACAGGGTGTCTGGTAGCTACAGCCTGGTGCACACGGTGATTTGCAATGAAAAAGAATTGCGTAGGAAAGGACTAAGAACATGGTGTGCACCATTGTAGCGGGGTTTTTATCAGGAAACTCGAAGTTTGCCACGCACGTTGTCCAGCGCGCAGATGCAGTAATAAGTCGGCTTCAGAATGCGACTCGCCTGCGTCCAGTCTCGCGTGCTCGATGCAACGAGTTCCATACTGGCCGAGAATGCCATGCAATCGGTTATTTTGGGCCCATAATACACACCTGTCATACAGATCGACATCCTCTCCCTAACTTATTGTTCTCAATTTACACTAATTTGCTGAGACAATCAGCATCAATCCTATTGATGATAAGATAATTGATAGCCCACTCACATTAGGTTTAGCCTCATTAAGAAACAATTGTCCACCATGCATACCTTCTTCTCTCGCATGAATGCATTGCTCGCATTCAGTCTTTCTATTGTTGCCCTCCTAACATTGGTCTTTGCCCTCTCAACCTCCTATAAAGCCTATGATCAGCTGGCCAAGATTGACCTCAAGACAGTGAAAGCCCTAGTCAAGCGGATGCATGACTACAATATGCCCAACTCTGCAGAAAATGATCTAGCCTTGTTGCAATTTAACTTAGACGCCGACTTTGAGGATTGTTTCGATTGGAATGTAAAACAATTGTTTGTCTACCTTACAGCAAACTACAAAACGCCCAATAACGTCCTCAACCAGATCGTTCTCTGGGATTGGGTATTCAATCGCGGCGAGAAAGGACAAATGAATCTTCGCAACCAGCATCCAGAATACTACGTTTGGGACGACGGTTTCGGCTTCAAGGGCAATAACAATGTTACATTGACACTTAGCATGAACATAATACCAAATGCTGGTTTCCTACAGACGGCCATCTCGCCCGTTACGCACACATTTGCATTCCCTGACGAGTATGTAATATAGAAAGAACTGATAGCCTCTCTCACATGTTCCCTCCCTATCTTTTATTGTGTATGATTATAAATAAAATCACATCTATGGCAATCCACCCTTACTTTGTGGTTGATCAATATGATGATTCTTTTTATTGGTGTTATTATTATTATTATTTGTGTAGGTGTAGGTGCGTAAGTGTGTGTGTGTGTGTGTTTATGTGTGTCTGTTTGTTCGGTTACATCTGCATCATCAAAATCACACTATGACGACAATCACCATCAAAACCTCATCAGTTGTTGCATCCACTAGAACAGGATCGTTTCTTATTCTGACCATCTGAATTGGATCCTGAGGCAAAGCTGTTCGCTGACGGTCTCACTGTCTGGTGGGCAGATAGGTTAGAAGCACTGTTGTTCTGATTAGAGCTATCATTGGCACGCACTTGCCTGGCTTGTGAAACGATACGGTAGATTTCTGTTAATATTTGTTGGAAAGCCGTCTCTACATTTGTTGAATCTAACGCTGATGCTTCTATGAAAGAGAGATTGTTTTTCTCTGCGAAAGCTCTTGCTTCTTCAACTGGTACTGCTCTCAAGTGACGCAAATCTGACTTGTTACCTACGAGCATTATAACAATATTCTGGTCGGCATGATCTCGCAGCTCTTTGAGCCATCTTTCGACGTTCTCGTATGTTACATGTTTAGCAATATCATACACTAGGAGCGCTCCAACAGCACCCCTGTAGTAAGCCGATGTGATGGCACGGTATCTCTCTTGGCCAGCCGTATCCCACACTTGTGCTTTGATAACTTTACCATCGACTTGTATACTTTTGGTTGCAAACTCAACACCAATAGTGGATTTACTCTCGAGGCTAAATTCATTTCTGGTGAATCTGGATAATAGATTTGATTTACCCACACCGGAATCGCCGATAAGTACTATTTTGAACAAATAATCATATTCATCGTCCTTGTAGGCCACCATTTTTCATGAGTGTATGTGAGTTTGGTTACTGGCGTGGTGTGTAAGTGTGTGACTGTCCGTCTGCCAGTGTGTGTGTTTGTGTGTGTCTGTCTGTGTGTATGTATATTTGTGTATATGTGTTGGTGAGTTCGCGGGGTGATGTTGTGTGTCTGTGTGTGGATGTTTGGATCCAAGATTGGAAACCAGTTGTTTTTAAGATGCTGAATGGCTCCTCGATAATATTGACTTGGTGATGACGTTTACAATGGTCAGAAGTTGGCGCAACGAAGACGTTGACAATGGATAAATCGGCTATGACAGAGAGGAAGAGTGACAAGGTGCGAGAGAGGGAGGCCAGTGAGGAGGATTCGAGGTGACCGATTATATTCGACAGGGAAACGAGTATACAATTCTCGTGCCGGAGGCAAAGTTCGTGGCGCGTCTGCGGCAAATTACAATGAGCGAACCGACTCCGCGTCTTTCCTCCCCCCGAGCGCGCGCTTCGTTGCAACGCCCCCTAGAGGGGGGAAGGCACAAGTCTAGCCCAGTCTCCATTGACTCACATTGGCGTCTGGGAGTGAATGACGTTCGGGTGGGACGCGCCCATCCAATCCTGCAGGACATTTCCCGAAGCGGTCCGGTAGGTTGCAACTCTGCGCGGTAAATTTCGGGCTGATCGAGGCGTGACAGATAGTCAAGTTACCCCGTCCATGTGTCATATTTACACACACATTCGCTCCCTCGCTCGCGTATACACAAACACAACATCAAACAAACACACCTTCACAGTCTCGCAAACACAGTTAAGGTGTGTGTGGGTGTGCAATCCAAACTGTACTACCGGCAGGGTGGTCGTTGTTGTCGCCTTGCTGTCGTTGTTGTTGCTGGCGCTGATGATGATGGTGATGATGGCGGCGACGGCGGCGGCGGTGGATGGCATCGGCCGCGCTCCGTTTACAGTAAAAAAATGTCCACCGGCTTCGTGTTACCGAGACTGACAGGGCCTTGTCATTTTATCGCGTAACGCGACCACAACCACGCCAGCGCCGCAACCACGATCATTGCAATCACGACCACAACCGCCACCGCCACCGCCGCGTCGACGGCTCACCGAGACTCTCACGGATCCCCTGACCAACTTCCACCCCCGCGCGACGCCCAAGCTACACCGTGGCGCGAATTACAAAGCCGAGCCGTGCTAGAGGTGTGCCGGTCTATTGGCGTCGGCAGAGAGGCAAACGAACACTTCGACTTCAACGAGACGGCGCTGATTCGGCGCCCAGACGGCGATATTTTGCGAGTTCGCTCGCCGGAAGTGATTTACGCCGCAAGAGGCTCGTTGCTTGCGGGATCTGATGAAGCGCGAAACTGTGCGCCTACTCTCACCTGTTCGCCCGGCCCGCGAACGCTACACTCGATTTGCACTCTCTCGCTCGGCGCTTGCCTGTGAGCGCCGCCGACGCTAATCCAAAAGTCTTCGACCCTTCCCAGCGCCGCCTTTGTTGTGTGGTCTCAGTTTGTCTCGAACACAATGGGAGGCGAGAGTGTTATTGGCCGCGACTGGCACCGGTACCCGCATGTGTGTAGGTGAGAGTTTGTGTGCACAATGTGCAAATGTCGCCGACCGGCTCGGTCAGCTGCTAATCAAAGCCTCGTGCCGACTGTTTCGCGCGCACGAACCCACCAACACACCTGTCAGATTTACGCCAGAGCGCTTGCGCACCCTCGCCCTCTGCAAGGAGCCGCATCGGCTCTTGCGGTTTCATCTCTCTGCCAACTGTTGTGCGAGTGAACGGTTAGCTTGCGCATGTCGCGTCATTGCGTTGGCGCCACTCTGCTTTGAAGAGCGAGCTATGGAGGCTCGGTGCAGTCTGGTCGGTGGGCGCGGATACGGCCAACAGTATGTTCGAGTATGCGAGCCACAGAGTTGGTACCGGCGCTAGTGTGTGGATGCATGCGGCAGGCGCTAATTGCATTGCACTGATGCTGTCTTCCTGCAGTCGAGATGTAGCGGAACGCGCCTGCCAGATAATTGTGCACGCGGTCTATTGTTCTGGCAGCCGCTCGACCGATCGCGGGCTGGCGGATGAATATTCAAATTAGTCTTCGACATCGTCGTCATCGTAGTGCAAGTCGTTGTTGTTGTTGTTGAGAGTTCAGGCGACGGAGAGAGAGAGAGAGAGAGTGAACAACTGCTCGCTGTGTGTCCATGTTCGAAGTCGCAAGTTCTAAACCACTTGTTGCGTGCGCCTAGTCAACGCAAGCGCGTGCGCTTCTATGAGCGATTGTTTCACCCTCGACTCCTTCAAGGTAGCAAATCTGATTTGCGCGCGGGCGTCTTGCTGCCCCCGCCCCTCGAGCTCCGACAGATTGCGCCCAGTCGAGGGAGATGCCGCTTACCCGTAGCACATCGGCTAACACATTGATTCAGGCAGCCTAAGCGTAGCCGCCCTCGCCTAATGGCGAACTCAACTTCATGACCATAATTGATTCTAACTACAACGACGGCGATGATGACGACGACTGGACTCGAGTGCACTGCGGAGAGCATTCAGAGGGCGCGCTGATTATCAATCAAGTTTCTCGCCTCTGTCTCTTGTCGAACGTCAGTGCATTTCAGTGTGAATCTTAGTGCCACTCTCTGAGAAGGTTCCAGGCTGCCTAGGCTTCAGTTGGACACCGTCGCCCTGATTGTGCGCCACAAGTATCAAATCAAACCATCCACGAACATTATGGATCCAAGTGGGCTCTCGAAAGTCGTTGCGCGTAGTTAATGAGTCAATAAATCTCAAGAGAGTGTCCACAAGATAGAGAGAGACAGGAAACGACTAGCAAACAGCCGCAGACATGGACTCGAGACCAGGAAGCCTCGCAGCTGATCTTTTTTACGCGACCTCGCCGAGTGCCGACATCGGTGAGTCCACATCCGCAGCCGAGCACTCAATCCATCACGACAATCTGATCCAGACAGTCGCCGAGACGCAGAACAAGTTTACGACCCACAACCAGACCCAGAACAGTAGTGTGGCCAGCTTTCTATTGCGCTCGTCGTCAGAAATCATCAAGCAATCGCTTGCCGGAAACGGCCTCATTGCAATGCTAAACCAGTCTATCAATTCTACCCGGAATTATTACCAGTGGCTGGGCTCGTTTTCAGACGAACGCGTCCAGTCATGGCCTCTAATGTCCAGCCCTGCGCCCATCTTGGTCTTGTTCTTCCTCTACCTCTGGGTGGCTAACTATGGACCCACACTCATGAGATCGCGGAAGCCGATGCAGCTGCGCTGGCTACTGGTTGCCTACAATCTATACGTGTCAATGCTGAACCTCTGGATTGCCTGCGAGCTCTGCTACTGCTCCTACAAACTCAGATACCGTTCGCTCTGCCAGCTGGTCGTGATCACCAATGACCCCTACGTTATGCGTATTGCTAACGGTGTTTGGTGGTATTTTGCCAGCAAAGGTATCGAATTTGCTGATACACTATTTTTCATACTGCGCAAAAAAGATAGACAACTGACTTTCCTGCACAAGTACCATCATTCAACTATGTTCCTCGTCTGGTGGACTGCGGCACGTTTCGTGCCCGGAGGCTCAGCAATAGTACCCATTGTCGTCAATAGCCTAGTGCACGTACTCATGTACGCCTACTACGGCTTGTCTGCCCTCGGGCCGAGAATCCAAAAGTATCTCTGGTGGAAGAGATACCTCACAATGGTACAGCTAGTGCAGTTCTTCGTGGGTGTCGCCATAGGTATCCATCTGATCACATCCGGTTGTCAGTTCACGCGGTGGATGCAATATACGTTCAGCAGTTACGCATTCTCTTTTATAATACTGTTTGGTAACTTCTATTTGCACGAGTACATCAAAGGTAGACAGCAGACCAAAAGTAGCTCGACCAATCAGTCCCCCGATGTGAATAAATTGAAACAAGTCTAAACAGGATGACACAAAGAATCCGCAACCCAGCAGGCCATAGAATGAGTCTGCAAATTTGCAATATTCCAATACATGAGCGACAGGTATCAGGGTGAGCGGTGGCATGTTGAGGTATAGAGTTAATAAAATTCGTGATTTGGTTTGAACCCCAGAGAGGGCGTTAGGTGTTTTTCTGTCAATCATGCGAAATGGAAACCTCGTTTATTGAAGGCACATAGAAGTTTCAAGAAATGATCAATCTCCATGCTCCTGGGTCTGAGCTTTTGATAGACCTCGTCGGAGTTGATTATCTCGTTGACTTGTGCCTTGACATCAAACTTGGGATCTACAGGCACGTTTTTGATAGCACAGTAGGTGAGATAGTTCTTCTTGAGGAGTTCCAAAACTCCAGTCTGACTGAATGTTGCGTGGAGAGATTTGTTTTTACGATTGAAACATATCCTAAGCATACCGTCCCATTCTTTAAAATTTATGTCTGGCGGAGGGTTCCTGGGCTCGATCCTGACAACATTGGATTCTACTTTAGGTGGTGGCCTGAAGTTGTTCTTTCCTACTTTCATTATGAGGTCTACACGAGCAAGGAACTGACAGTTGACAGATAGTCGACAATAGAGCTTGTCGCCCGGTTTTGCGACAAGTCTGTGGGCAAATTCTCGCTGGAACATAAGTATTGCACACCTAAAGAAGGGCCTGTGTTCAAGGAGTTTGAATACAAAGGGCGACGAGATCTGGTATGGCAAATTGGCGACGCATGTATCAAAGAAGGGTAGATTTTGTTTCAGCACATCGCCGGGTAGAATCTTGAGTTTGTTGCGGTAAGGTGTGTTCTGAACACGCTTCTCGAGCTCGCCTATGAGGCGCTTGTCGATCTCACAAGCGAGCACTGTTTTGACCTTGTCGATCATCTTCATGGTCATGTTACCAGTACCCGGGCCCACCTCGAGCACCACATCTGTGGGCCGGAGTGCAGCTTTGTCGACAATTGCACTGACTATGAGGGGGTTCTTGAGGATGTGCTGTCCAAACTCTTTCTTGAACTCGATGTTCTGCATGGCGCTGATAAGTGGATTATTCTGCTCGTCATGGGTGCTACTTGTGACTACCGTATTGTGGTGTCGGCGCAGGTCTAATAAGAGTGTGTTGACCTGTTGGATAATGGCGAACACGTGTCGCAGCTCTGGGGCTTACCTGGGACTTGGGACTAATGAGAAACAGCAACTCTTGCACCATGTTTGCCGGCGTGCGCAAACCAAAGCACACGCCGCCCGCCAGAGAAAGGGGGTCGAGACAAGAGTTGCCCATACAGATCGGTGGCTCGGCGCGCCTGTGACCCCCAAAGGTGTTTGTGCGTGCGCGAGCACCCAAGTCCGTGTTGTCGTCTGCACGAGTTCAAGCGCCGCCCCAGTTGCACTTGGCACAGGGACACACAGTGGAGCTTGTGCGACGGCGCGCGCCCTGCCATCGTGATTTTCCAGCGCCAGCCAGACTGCCATGGTGAAGCTCTCGCACAGTATCGGAATGAGAGAGAGAGAAAGAGAGAGAGAGAGACACACACAGAGAGACATGCGCTGGGTTTCGCTGTGTCGGCCTGCACTGGGCTTGAAGTCGGGCGCCAGCGCGCGCGCGCTCACGAATCGGGAACAAGGTTCCCTTTCACTTGGAAAGAGTTGGAACCAGAAGGAGAGCAGTGCCAGAGAGCAAGGCGGCTCTATTTCTCCCGTTTCCATGAGATTGCTCATGCTGGAGCGCGTGCGCCTGTGTGCCTGTGAGGATGGCCAACTCCGAGCGCATTTGTGTGTCGCCGCTCCTGCCCAATCTCACCCTCTGTGCCTCTGTCACTCACTCTCACTCGCTCACAAACTCACTGTCGCTCTCTCTCTCTCTCTCTTGCTCGCCCATTTTCTTGCCCCACTCTCGTCTCACATCTGTCCGCTTTATGTCGCCGGCATAAACTATCCCAGTCAGGCCCGATGTTTAGATGGTGCCCGTGAGCCCTTGTGAAAGAGCTTCCATGCCGCCATTGCCTGACAATCTGACCGCCTTCATCACCACCCTCATGGTGTGCTGGGACACCAGATAGAGTGCCAGAATCTGGCTTCACTCGAGCCCTGGAGTCGGCTCTCTTCCTGCGGCAGCTTCCCTCCAGCTGACACTCTTAAAGGTTCGCAACACAGACACGAGCGCCCACAATAGTCAACAAGACCAACCAACACAACGCCATAGACCGCCGCCGCGGTTTTCAAGATCATCACACATGCTGCACATGCAGACTTGGCATGGCTTGCACTTCTACTAGTTCCACAAAAGACTCTAGACTGTGGACGTGTCGAGATACTCCAAGGACCAACAGAAACAACCAACAGATACATCATCACAACTTCTTATCCATAAAGATTCCGTCGCAGGTACATAAAAACTCGAACAAGATCGATTGCAACCGATGCAATTCACTCTTGCAACTGCACGCAGGTCCAAGACTAAACTTGCTTGTCACTAGTGTACTTATACACCTGCATGAAGACCCACACAAGTTGATGTTAACTCTCAATTCGACTGCACATGTTCACAATAATCAGCTGGCCCTATCAACCAGGCGCCAGTGTATCCAGTGAGTTCCACAAAAGCTCCCATCAAGTGAGAACAACAAACATCCTTCAGACGGATCGTCACTTATACTGAACCTGAGCAACTATAAGCCAAGGTTTACACTGGATCGAAATTAGAACGTATTGGTCAACAATACAAGATGGCGAACAATTTCAGGAAGAAGTTGTTCTTGCTTGTTTTTTGCCTCTCAAGTATTACACAAGGCATGTACTCAACCTACTTCGTTAGCATTTTGACAACTATAGAGAGAATCTATCAAATCCAGAGTAAAACTGCGGGCGGCATTCTAAGCGCCACTGAAATCGGTCAAATCCTAGGCTCTCTCTTCATATCCTATTATGGCGGCCGTGGAAACAAACCCAGGTGGATCTCACTGTGCATGACAATTTCCGCCTTAGCCGCTCTGATCTCAATCTCACCTCACTTCCTATTAGTCAATCACTATAACATTAATGATCCAACCCCTAACCATAAGGCAGATGCTGATGTTGCGTTTGCACAAAATAATTCCAACGCATCATCGCCTTATCTAAACAGTGATCTCAGCGCGCGCTCAGTCTCGCCCTTCAATAAGACATCCTTGGTCAAGTTCAAGCTCGACCTGCCAAACTACGAACAACTTTGTCGCACACTCAACTCTACTATAACGACGCCATCTAGTCTGGACAACAAATCATCCAACTCTCAACGTTCAGCCCACACTCACACATCTGCGGGTGTATATCCCAAACGACTTCCGGTTGGCATCATCATTACGTTGTTCTTTACTTGCCTACTCGCTATCGGGTTTGGCTCAACTGCAATAACTACACTTGGTATACCTTTTATGGATGACATAATAAGCAAAGAGGAATCCCCACTTTATCTCGGATTAACTATTGGTTTGAGAATATTTGGTCCCGCGCTAGGCTTCTTGCTTGGTTCATTCTGTATCCAGATAGATTCAGACTCCATATTGTCGGGATTAGCCACTGATAAGGGAGTGACCCACAATGATCATCATAGTGAAATTGTTAATGCTTGGTGGCTCGGCTTGGTCATAATCAGTCTACCTCTCTTGGTGTTTGCAATACCGATGTACTGTTTATCAAGGACTATAACGAGTGGTAACAAAGAAAAAGGCGACTATGAAGACATAACCTACCAGGCCGCGGAGGATCATGACATTGGTGGCAGTCATGACTTTCCAGCGCATATGATGCGACTTAGTGGTCACATGGATGTCACATCCAATAGAACGTCTTTATCGTCCGAAGTTGATACATCTTCCTCACAGGAGGTGCTCAAAGCGTATCATAGCTCTTATGGACCGTACAGCCCCTACGATAATTACAATAGAAACATAGCATTTAACCAGCCCATATTCTCTAGTGAGACTCTATTAGATAACAAAGCTAAGTTGAACTTTACTTCTGACGACGTGGAAAGCCAACCCGATGTTGATCGCCCTCCTTCTACCGAGCGTACAGATAACGATTTTCCAGGTCAGAATGTTTGCTTGGTGGTTAATCACTTTGGTGGCCTAGAATCGACCAGCCTCACCAGCGACGCTGGTGCTCTAACTTTCAAAGACTGCCCACAGATTTCATCGTGTCGCCTGCCACCACCATCATCTTCAAGATCTTCTGTTGCCTCAACAATTCAATCATACTCGAATAAGGACCATTGTATCAAGCAGGCCCAATCACAACAACAAGATATTTTGGCGATAGCGAATCTGTCAAGTTCTTTGTCGCGCCTATTGAGGAATCGACTCTTAGTATTACGCATGCTGAGCTCTATACTTCATATCTTGCCCATAGCGGGATTTTATACTTTTTTGCCAAAGTATCTGATTGAACAATTCAGGATAACATCATCAAGCGCGAGCGCAATCAGTGGCCTTGCTGGCATACTTTTCGTCGGCTTTGGCGCCTTTACAGGAGGAACGATTATAAGACTGTTCAATGTTAATTCTAGAATCATGACAAGATGGATCGCCACCTCGGCTCTGTTGTACACTATCGGTATGCTTATACTCATGAACTTAAGCTGTGAGCACAATCAAATAGTTCACTTAAATTCGGACGGATTTCAGTCTTCAGACTGCTCCTCAACTTGCAGCTGTTCGTCTCAAATCTACAGTCCGGTTTGTGCCAATGGCACAACTTACATATCACCCTGTTTGGCGGGTTGTAGAGCTTATACGATCACAGAGGACAGAATCATCTACGATGAGTGTGGATGTTCTCTAGCGAATGTTACAGACAAGTCGCAACATCAAAACTCTTCCATTTCAAATCCCCACGTCAATCTTAATGTGGCTACACAAGGCCAGTGTTTAGTCAGCTGTGATAACTTGCTTTGGTATGTAATCCTGTTCTCCGCTTTCACTCTGGTCCATGCGTCATGCGAGGTAGGATCGATGATGTTCAACCTTCGCTGCGTCCGCTCTGATGAGCGAACTCTCGCTCTTGGCTTGATCACATTCACATCATCTCTCTTGGGTAAGTTTCACGTCACCAATTGGTCAACTAGTTCCAACTCCTCATGCGAAAGTGAACTAACCATAAGTGTAACATCACATGCTCAGGAACCATACCATGCTCAATTATTTATGGAGCCATAGTTGATTATACCTGTGTTCATTGGGACTGGATCTCAGGGCTCGGAGATGCCGCCCAGCTATCACGAGATCCTGTTCGGGGAGCTTGTAGGGCTTATGAGAATGATCAATTCCGATATTATCTGCATGGCCTGACAGCTTTTGTGATGTTCCTAGCTTTTCTCGTCGATGTCATCATTAGCACTAGAGCTAATGAGGTAGACTTCTACGAGGGTAAGGACGACTCTAAAGCAGATATCAGAATGGGTTTGAAAAAATCAACGGAGACAATCTGAAAAATGAAGTCTGCCCAACATGTGTACACAAGTCTTTCACAAGAAAATCTCCAACAGCATGAACTCCCCCCTCTTCCTACATATTAAAATAACTCAAGGATTGAGAAGTATTCCCTCTAGAATGTCACACCATCCTAGTGAGTTCTATGCAATCTTGTCGGAGTAGCAGTCAGAATGCATAGTACGAGATTCTGCGAAGATTAGGTAGTTTCTGGATAGTTTCTCATATGGGAGTTCTCGAGATCAACCAGACTAGAGCTGATCCGCCTCATAGTCGAACAGATGAATGCGCAATTAGCGCATGGAAAGCAGTCGGATCAATCGATTAAGGAAACGAAAGTTTCCTCAATTTAGAGACAGAAACAGCGCAGGCGCGCTCTACAAGTTAGTCGAGCGTTGATATCGTCCAAAGTATCCGCTCTTTGAAAATATTGTCAGCACTTGCCGAGAAATCTCGCTTGTCGTCAGCTCATGAGCAAATTTGTCGTCTTCTCGAGTTTCACCGCAGTCAAGAAACTCGAATGCTGGCCTGCTCGTGCTGGAGGGGAGGCGAGTCAACAAGTTGTCGACAAGTTTGAGACCCTGGCCAACACCGCGGCGAACATCGGCGACAGATAAAAAGTTGTTCATGAACAGCGCTGACGTATCTATGCCCCTCTGAGGCAGATCTCTTGATTGCGATCGCCGGTTCATGGAAAGTGACTCCGCTAATGCAAAGGCCGCCGGGATGGTGCCAATTTGGTGGCGACGACTTGCGCTGAGAGGAGATAAGACTTGGAGAGGACGTGCTGACGCTTGCCGCAACAACAACTCGGAAGTTCGAGTTGCTCTTTGTTGGCTCTATTTGCCTTGATCTCGCTCACGCTTCCCTCTCGAGCATGCTTGCAGTTGTTGTCGTGTAGCACCAGAGATTCTAGCACCACACCAATGTCTCAACTAATGCTTGCTCATACAGACAAACACACAGACAGACAGACAAACAGATACAAACACTCTTGCACACGCTCGGGATCTCCCACTCGCTCGACCCTCGACCTCTCCTCAAGCTCCTCCAAAGCGAACAACAGCGCCACGGCCGGAGGGACACATCTTGATCGTGAGCTCGTCTTCCGCGATTGTCACGGCGCCGACGGCCTGGAGTCGTGGGCGTCGTCTCGGCTGTCACCACCATCATCCTCGTGGCGGGTGTTGTGCTCGTCGCCATATTGCTAATGATGATGATGGTCGTGATGATGATGATGACGATGATGATGATGAAGATGATGATGATGATGAGGATGATGAGCAATCGCCACTCGGAGTAGATGTGTTACCCGCGACTAGTTCAGTGGTTGATGTGTGCCGACTGCAGCGCACACTTGCACGCTCAGCAGCCAGGAGCACGCGTGCGCCACTCTGGCAGACGAACTCGACCGCTCTCGACCATCGGCACAGCTCATCGACATTTCTCAATTAGCAATAGTACAAAGTGTCCAAGAGTCGCGCGCACCATCTGCCTGGCAAGCCACTTCTCATTCGGTTGGCATTCGGGTCAGAGGCCTCTCGGTTGATTGATCTCTCTCGCAATACTACTTGCGATAGCCCAGTAGCCCCTGCTAGCAGAA
Source organism: Boswellia sacra (assembly GCA_013180625.2). NCBI lineage: Eukaryota > Viridiplantae > Streptophyta > Magnoliopsida > Sapindales > Burseraceae > Boswellia > Boswellia sacra. The sequence continues at coordinate 29,217 of SNVD02009839.1, forward strand.
CATCCACGGAGAGTCCAAGAGTCAAGTAGACACTCATACCACCTGAGGTGCGGGCGGCCTGCGAACGCGCCACGCAACACCTCCACCATGACCGAGACGAAGAGTAAGTTTCCCACAAACACACACGCTCATTGGAAAGCCAAATAGTTAATCTAATCTCGCATTTTTAAACATGCGACTAACAATACGTAATAACCACCAACTATGACACAGCTCGTTGCGCACGTCGTCTCATGAGGCCAATGGTGGGCCTCAACGCCCTCATCATCTTAGCTTTGACCGGCGCACTTCTCGTCGCCACCTGGACGTCGTCGGGTGCGCACGCCTTCGATCTGGACAAAGTGTACAGGTACGAGTTTGGCGGCGCCATTACCACCAAAGTGGCCGACGATGATAAGCCCCAGTATTCCGGCGTGGCGCTCAGCTCGCCCCTGTTGGTGAAGAAAAGCGGCGCCGACGAGCTGACGCTGCAGCTCGAGAAGCCCCAGATCGCCACCTTCAACGATGTCATCGAGGAGATCCACACGCACAAATTCAACTACAAGCCTGTGGAGCCCTTGACCAGCGGCGGCCTGGACAAGGCGTTCCGCATCTACTTCGACGCGGACACTGGCGCCGTGAAATCATTCGACAGCCACAAGGACGAGGCCAAGTGGGTGACCAACTTGAAGCGGGGCCTTCTGTCCTTCTTCCAGCTGAAGCTGAAGCAGCCCGACGATCAACAGCAGCAACGGAGCAGCGCTTCCTCGTCGAGCAGTGGCGCGGCAGGCGGCGGCGCGTTGGCCGGCCTCAAGTCGGCCAACCACCAGTTCTACACCAGCTCGGAGCGTTCTGTCTTCGGAGAATGCGAGACCGACTATCTGGTGATGTCGGAGCCCGTGCGCGGCTCGGCCATCCAAGACGACCAGCCGGCCGTGTTCACGATGAACGTGACCAAGACGCGCAATATGGCGCGCTGCAAGAGTCGCTTCCTGCACCGGTTCATGCCCATCGACTCGGACGAGTGTTATGAGAACGAGAAGGAGCTGCAGCAGTACAAACACTCGAACGCCATCTTCCAGTACGATCTCGTAGGCACCAAGTCGAACTACATCATCGAGCAAGTGATTCTCGACGAAATGTCCACCTTCTCGCCGTTCGGGCAGCGCGCCCACAGCCATCTGGTGCATAGCAAGTTTATGATCAAGCTCCAGACCGGCGACGCCGGGTCAGCTGCGCCCCAGGTCGACGACTCGGCCGTGGCCAGACTCGAGAGCCTATCGTATGATCCGCCCGAGATGCTGAACTTTTACGCCAATGTCAACCTGGACCAGGACCACCATCTGAGCTCCATTTACGGCGGCAGCGCCAACGTGGATCAGGTCATGCAGGCCTTCGAGGCGCTGGTTCAGGAGCATCGCAGCTACACCGGCTCTTTCGAGACCAACGACCGCGCCAACGAAAAGTCCCGTCTGGCCGAGCTGTTCATTCGGCTCAACGAGCTGGTGGGCACGCTGAACTCGCAAAAGATCGAGCAACTCTACACTCAGGTGGACGAACGGGGCGAGGCCTACAAGAAGATCTTCTGGGACCTGATGTCTGTCACCGGCACAAATCCCTCCTTCGTCTTCATGAAGCGCCTCATCACCGACGGCGACGCGCCCTCAGTCAAGATCAAGGACTTCCTCACGCGGCTCTCGTATCACATTAAGATGCCCTCGAAGAGTCTCTTCGACGAGTACGTGAACCTGTGCAAGTCGGACAAGGTGCAGACCAATCAGCAGTACAAGCGGCTCTGCTCGCTACCTCTCGCCTCGCTCATCCACCAGCACTGCGCCAAGCCGCACGCCAAGTACTTGCGCATGCAACAGGAGGGCGCCAACGCCACCGCCTACAAGCGCGGCCAGAACACCTGTCAGATTGCCACCGCCGAGGAGTATTTCGCCCGACTCGTGGCGCCCTGGTCGTCGTCGTCGTCTTCCGGCTCGGCAGCAAGCAGTTCTGCCGACAGCGAGCTGTCCATAGGCGACAAGATGTTCGCCATCAAGATGGCCGGCGAGCTGGGCGTGAAGCCGAGCGTCGACTTCCTGGTGGAGGTTATCAACAACCTCGACGAGCACCCCTCGCTCAGGTCGGCCGCCATGTGGAATCTGCGCAAGGTGGCCCGCATCTATCCCAACCAGATCAAGCGACTAGTGGTGCCCTTCTATCACGACCGCAACGAGCTGCTCGAGCTTCGACTGGCTGCACTGCACAACTGGCTGGCGGCAGGCATGTCGTTGCACGAGATGGAGACCATGTCGAAGCAGCTCATGGGCGAGCCCTCACGCCAGCTGGTGATCTATGTGCACAGCTTGCTCCAGTCCATGGCGAACACGAACCCCTTCCCCTGCGGCTGCCAGAACGGTCGCCACGCTCGGCTGGTCCTGGGCACCGTGAAGCGGGCCCTGTCGCGCCACTCGGCGCCCTCCATGACCGACTCGCAGGCCAGCTTCTCGGCCACTTGGAACGCCGACTTCAACTACGGCACCACCAGCCTGATGTCGGTTATCTTCAGCAACGAGTCGATGGCGCCCTCGAACCTCTTCTACTCTTCCAGCGAGATCATGTCCGGCCTCATGCTCACTCCCATGAGCGTGTCCGTGCAGGCGCACGGACTCGACAAGCTCATCAAGCGCGTGGCGGGCATCAACGGCTTGATGGCCGACAAGGAGAACTTCATGGACGTGTTCTCGCTGAAGAGGCGCAACAGGCGCCAAGTAGCGGCCGATCTCATCAAGCAGGAGGCCCAAGAGATCGACAAGGAGCTGAAGCTGGGCACGCGCGACTTCAGCGACGTCTACGTGGCCGTCACCATAAGCGCCTACGGGCGGCCCATCACCTTCTTCGATCGCGACTCGCGCGAGCTCAGGAAGATGCTCAGCGAGGATGGAACCATCAAGATACCTCAGATCAAGAAGCTCCTCCACTCTTTCAACAACCACACCACCCAGCAGATGATGGTGACCTTCGAGAAGCTCGAAGTGTTCAACAACGAGCTCGGCCTGCCCCTCTACCAGTCCATAAGCGACTTCGACTACAAGACCTTCAAGCTGGCCAGCATCAAGCTCGACGTGGAGCCGGGCTTCTTCCGCGACGAGCGCCAGGGCAAGCCGCCCACCAAGCTCATGGCTGCCCTGGACGCCAAGATGGGCCGCCACAACGAGATGTTTGTCGCCACGGGCGCCATCGTGGCCAGCGAGAAGCTCCAGGTGGGCGTGGGCTTCCACAAGAAGAAGCTCGTGAACATTCCCATCAAGATGGCCGTCGAGGCGAACCTGACCGGTAGTCAGGTCCAGGTGAGGCGTCAGCCGATTCACGAGAGTCTCTTGTACATCAAACAGTCGCCGGTGACTTTTGTGCGCAGCTACGACCCCGCCAAGCCGGTACGCGACGCGAACGCCCCGGCGCCGGACGAGTGGCGTCAGCTGTATGTGTTCAACAACAGCGCCCAGATGAAGCCTTTCAAGCTGGACTACATGACCCCGCTGGCCGTGGGCCTGTCCCTCGAGGGCCAGCACCGCGCCGGCCAGGACTGGTCCATGCAGTCGTGGCGCAGATACATGAACCAGGTCGGCGTGTCGGCGGCCAAGTTCATCTACTTCTACTCGCCCACTGGCCAGCCGCTCGAGGCGCGCCTCTCCACCATCACCACCGAGCCGGACAAGAATCCCACCCGTGAGCTGGTGTCGCAAATCTCCTGGCGCCACCACCACAACTACGACGAGTCAGCGGCCAGCGGCGACCTGAACGAGGTCGAGAGGGAGCTCGAGGTCACCACAGGTGCGGCCTCGACCACAGCTCAGGGCCGGCCTAGCACTGTGGGCTATAAGCTGACGCTGGTGGGCGGCAGCGCCAAGGAGCGCCGCGTGGCCCTCGATATCGCCTACTCGCGCAGCTTCGACCGCTTGCTACACAAGTGGCGCGTCTTCTACTCGCGCACGCCCTTCGACCAGGCGGCGCCCGACTCGGAGGTGACCAACTTGTGCTGGCACGGCCAGCTCGACTTCCCCCGTCAGCAGGCGGACAAGCTGCTAAACCTCCAGCTGCTCGAGCTCGAGCACACGGCCAACCTCACCAGCGACCTCTCGTTCGGCGATGACTGCCACTCGAGCAAGCCGCCCGCCAGCAGCCCGCACGTCTCCGCGCGCCTCCAGGCCAACTGGTCCCACGAGCAGCGCCAACAAATCGAGGCCGCCCTGGCCGCAGCCACGGGCGCCGTTGCCACTTCCGGCGACGAGTTGCGCAAGAACCCCTATGTTCAGCTGCACAGGCGCTGTCTGGCGAGGCGCGAGCAGCACGGCTCCAAGTTGGACGCCAGCTGTGTGCAGCTGATGAAGAAGGCGAGCGAGCTGGCGCACATCAGCGCCCACTTCGAGTACAAGGACGTGCCCGAGCGGTGGACGAAGCTCGTGCGCCGCCTGGGCATGTTGTACACCTACGCACGAGCCGGCTACATCGAGGAGATGGATGACCGGGCCAAACTGGCGCGAGACTACAAGTCCGCCGACGGCGCCACCGATCTCGCCCACCTCGAGGCCAACATCACCACCGCCCCCGGCGGCGGCCACGAGCGCAAGCTTAGCTACGAGTTCGACACGCCCAACTACCACGTGATGTACCGCAACGTGCCCATCAGCGTGCCGCCTCTGTCCACATTCCCGCTGCTCGGCAGCTCCTTCTACCAGCAGGTCCAGAATCGCGCCGGCGGTTCGAGCTGCTTGGTAAGCGGCCAGTCGGTCACAACCTTCGACAATTTCACCTACTCCATGCCAGCAGTCGGCGACGGCTGCTTCAAGCTCATCGCCAAGGACTGCTCGCCCGAGGCCAACTTCATTGTGCTGGGCGCCAAGGTGGGCGCCAGCAAGGTGGTCAAGGTGTATCTCGCCAACAAGTTCAAGGTGGAGTTTGTGCCGGACAAGGATGGCAAGCAGATAAAGGACATCAAGGTGAACGGCGAGACGGTGACCATTGAGCCGGGCAAGCCGGCGCTCAGGCGCGACACCAAAATGGGTCCGCGCTCGCTGGAGGCCTTCACTATCGACTCCAATGGAGCCTACTACACGCTCAACTCCAAGCTCTACAAGTTCTCCGTCTCAACCGATGGCACTTGGATTCTTGTCCAGCAGAGCAAATACTATGCGGGCAAGTCGTGCGGCATCTGCGGCGACGCCAATGGCGACCACCTCCTCGAGCTCAAGTCGCCCGTCTCGCCCAAGAGAGTCTGCAAGAACACCAACGACTTCGTCTGGTCCTATGTGTTGCCCTCTACCTGCGCCAGCCGGCCAACCAGTATCGAGTGCGCCAGCTGATTTGGGCACTTCTGAATAGCCTTAGAGTCCATCAACAAGACAGTAGTAATATAAACAAGTGTGCCAATGACACAATGACGAGTTGCTGAGTCAAATCCTAGTCCTTAGTCTTTTCGATGCACACAAGCATTCATTGAAATTCAATCTTTTTTCAATACATTCTCGAGCAAATATCCTTCCTTTCAAGTTCTGAGAGTGGCGAACGAGTCATTGGAGTTCGAGGCTTTGTATGCGTCGACTGAATACTGCTCAAGCTATATTACGCATTTAGGATAAAATCTTCGTAGTCCGATCGATATGACCAGTGCACCCTAGTGAACCGTAGGTGCTAGATATAACCGGATTACCCGCACTGATTCAGCGCGTTCTGATAAGTTATGAGAACTCTGAGAGTGGGTCGAAACAGGACGAACAAGGCACAATGTATTGATTATATATAGCCCAGGACCTAGACACTCGAGACAGCACCTGAGCCGTGCTGTGTGCTCAGCTCATATCTCTGCTGCTCTGCGTTGACGCGACATTCTCCACTGCTTTCTCAGACGCGCGGGCCCAAAATTCTGAGCTTCCGGTGTGTTGTAACACTCGCCCCGGCTAAACCAGTCGTGTTAGAATAATTTAAAAGACTGCTCTGTATGCAATTTTTATTTGCGGTGTGATTAGAGTGGTCAAATGACTTGTTACTTGCGCGGGAGACCCTCTCGAGGCGCTGCTCCGAAAAGAGTCGCCCGCGTCGCCCGGCTGACTCCGGCTAGCTGGAGTCATCGTTGATGGCGCAAACGACTCAGTCGACTTGCCCCCATTTTGGAAATGAACTGTTCTTACCATATATCCTTAGGTGTCGCGCCTACATACTTCACAACGATTTCTTTGTTCCCCAGTTGTCTCTCTGTTTACAAATCCTACAAGTCCCTTCGCACGACTGGATTACACATTCAACTTATGCGAATGATCTCAATGTGACGCAACATGACTCGAGGATCAAATTTGATACAAACTAGCACAGCAGCATCCTGTTGGCATCCGCTAGAGGCCCCAAACTGAAAAGGGGCCCCGGTCGCTAGGTACACATCCGATTGTGGCAGCGGCAAACGATCTATTGCAATATGTTTCTCGTTTATAGAAGTTTCTTCTATGTAGAATTCAACTCGATAGAGCGTTCCTTCATCTGAGGTGAGACTAAGGGCCAAATATCCGGTGTCTACAATCCAACGGCTAACAGAGTCGCAACAAACTTGAGCACTCGACGGCGGGGAATAGCGCTCTAGGCTATGAGGCTCACATCCAGAACGGGACCGTAGTGATTGTTCATGATCTCTCCAAAGTTGACGAGAAAATGGGTCTTCAAAGCCCTTCCTTGCCGCCTGAGCCTTGAACAATAGTGCATGATTTTGCACGAAATGGAGCCGATCCCACAAAACATACCGGCGAATAGGAGACAGTTGCTGCAATCATTGACCTGTAAATGGTCGTAATATCACTCAGTTGGTGAATCACTCAGCAGCGTCGAGCATCGGCAGGAACCGAGTAAGAGCTGGGATTAGCTCTGAGCAAGCCTCTTGACACGCAGAATAAAGCCAAGCCCAACAGGTGTCGCTGAGGATCCTTGCGCAAATTGCAATACTGTGAGAGAAATCTAGGTGTGGACGACTCTGGAGGGATGTTTGCGCGCATGCGTAATGACGATAATGGCGATGATGATGATTAGTATGGACTTACTCGCGATCCAACACGATCGCGCCATCGAGATCAGGCTCGAGAGAGCGGGCGCGCACGCGAGGCGAGCTGTCGAGTTGTCGGCTCGCGTGCCAGGGGGCTAGCGAGCGAACTCATTGCCACTCTGAGGCGGAAGGACAGCCTGTTGCATAATGGCCGCGGTGTGGAGGCCGAGCCAGTGGCGAGTGCGGGCCATTGCACGCCCAGGGCGGCGCGCGTTCGTCGAGGGCGAGTGTTGTTGGACGAAATGGAGGCCGTCGAAGGCTTGCCCCGGATGGCGCGGATTCTCGCAAAATTGGCCGACGCTCGCGCCATTCCTCGGAATGCGCCGGCGCGCACTCACCTGGGCGATGATAATTACTGGCCGCTGGCACGAGAGCGACTCGCGCGCGCAATCGAGAGCGCGCCAGGCAAATTAGTCGGCGTGTGCGCGGCGATATCGCCGAGACGAGCGATGGCTTCTGCAGTGATCTCGCGCGCGCTTGATCGATCACTTGTTTGCAGAGCGGCCGAACTCGAGCCTGAGGGCCGAGTGTCGCCCTCGGCGCGCCAGGTGAACAGTGTGAGCGGCGCACGCGGCCGAGTGAGTGAGTGAGCGAGTGAGACGAGGGCGCGGACAAGGTTTATCGGTAGAATCAAGTGTATGGAGTGAAAATTTATTATTTACTGTGCTAGTGTGTGTGTGTATGTCTTTGTGTGTGAGTTCGTGAGTGTGAGTTTGCTTTGCGGGCATAAATCTAGCTAACAGCTTCATAGAAGTGACTGGGCTTGAGAGTAGAATCACAATTTGGCGACGCCCGGCCATAGTGTCGGGGGGCCGTCGTGGGCGCGGCTGGCGCACTGCTGAGATCCGTCGGCGAGCGGCGCTCACCAATCGGAGGGCGCGATCGTCGTCGTGGTCGTGGTCGTCGTGCTCACTTGGGCTTAAGATCACATTTCGGTGCTCCGATGAGGGCGCAATGGGGGCGCAATTAGAGCCCTCACCTGACGTCCACGGAGGCGCTGACTGGCGCCGCGCGCATCGGGTGCGCTACTGGCGCACCCAAGGCGCGCGCCGACGCGATTGGCCGGCGGCGACGAGGCCGAACGTGCGCGAGGCGCTCGTTTGCATCGGCGCCCAGGTAAGTGAAACACGAGACCATCGCGGCGATCATTAGCAACCAGCCGAGTCGGTTCGCGGGCGCCGTCGTGCGCGAGGCGGCCGAGCCGGCGAGCAGTGGGAAGCGCGCGGAACCTGTGGAGAGTGAAATGGATTGGTGCGCGCATGAGCCGTCGAGCGCGTTAGTTTGGTGTGCTAATTACTCGAGTAGTCGTTCGGGTAATGGGCGGAGTCGGGCGGGGGGCGGCATCGCATTAGTGACGCGCGCGAGTGAGGGGGAGACTTACCGAATGGCGTGCCCGTGATGCCCGGGCTGTAGGGCGAGTCGCCGGGGGCGCCGGCGAGCGCGAGCGAAGGCTTGGCCAGCTGGATGTGGATCTGGGCGCCGGCGTGGCCCTTGTCGTTGGAGACGAACACGTAGACCGTGCCGATGTCCTCGGGCTTCACGGACTCGATCTCGAAAGTGGTCTCGTAGCAGTAGAAGGAGTTGTAGGCCGAGTAGACCTCGCGCGTGATGTAGGGCCCGAACATGCGGCCGGGGATCATGGCGAGATGCCGGTGGATCCAGAAGACGCGCGCCGGGCCGGGATTGCAGCAGAAGCGCAGCGGCAGCACCAGCTGGCGGCCGAGCATCGCGTGCACAGTGCTCACGGGGCTCTTGATCTCGGGCGAGCCGTCGATGTTGCGGGCGCCCGGCTTGCAGCGCCCGCCGCCCGCCTCGGCGCCGCCGGCCGTGGGCGTGCCGGCCGAGTTCGGGTCCGCGCCATTCAGCTGGTGCATGTGCGCGGGCGCCACCGCCACGCTGGGCTGGTCGTTGGCCAGCTGCGAGCGCGCCGCGCCGCCGCTCTCGGCGCCCAGCGGCTGCCGGAAGTTGGGGCCGCCCACCTGGGCGGCCGGCTGGTTGGGGCTCATGATGCGCGAGTCCGAGCGGGGCCGCTGGTGGGCGCCGCCGCCGCCGCCGCCTATGTAGTTGGAGAGCGGGCCCAGGGGCGCCGGTCCGGGCCCGGAAGCGGGCTGGGCGGGGCCCGGGCCGGCGGGGGGCGTGCTCGCGGCGGGCCGCACGTTCAGGTAGTAGCCGAAGGAGGAGAAGTTGCCGTACTTGTTCTCGGTCTTGCAGCGGTACCAGCCCGAGTCGGAGCGGCGCGCCGGCTGGAACACCACCGAGCCGTCCTCTTGGGTCTCGAGCACTGTGGGCTCGCCCGCGCCAGCCAACTCCTTGCCATTGATCTGTTGCTGCTGGACCTCCGAGTTGGGGGGGCTGGAGTTGGCCGAGGCGGCGGTCTTGTTGTCGGCGTCTCGGATCCACACCGGACTCGAGCTGGGGTTGGAGTCGATCTCGCACTTGAGGATCACGGCCATGCCCTCGCTCACGGGCACCCCGAAACCCGGCTCGCGGCTGATCGTGAACGAGGGCTCATAGAGGACGTTGAGCAGGGCCGTGACGGTCATGGGCGTGAGCCAGAGCTGGTGGTTCGAGAGACAGCTGATGGACTTGAGGTTCATGGACTTGGTGGCGTTGAGCTTGAGCACCGACTGGGTGAGGTAGTTGTTCTCCTGGGCCGAGTACTCCATCATCAGCTGCGACATCTGCGTCACGTTGGTGTTCGAGTCGAGGATCCAGTGGACGTAGTCGACGGGCGTGGAGGCGCCCTTGATGAGACACTTGAAGGTGACCAGCTCGTTCTCCTTGATGGTGATGGTGGCGTCGAGGTTGTTGCCGCCCAGCAGCTCCTTGTCGTTCACGATCAAAATGGGCAGCTCGGGCGAGTTGGTGACGGCCAGCTGGATGATGGGGATCTTTTGCTTCACTTTGCCCTGGCCGTCCAGGCGCCAGCACTGCCAGTGGCCCTGGTCGCGCTGGCTCACGCGGTTGATTGTGAGCGAGGCCTGGCCGTCGTTCGAGATGTCCAGCTGACAGTGGGCACAGCCCGAGTCCAGAATGATGGGCTGGTCGTCCTTGGCGAACTGAATGGAGCCGCCCATGTTGGCCAGCGAGCAGGGGATGTTCACCCGGTCGCCCGGGTTCACCGTGCGCACGGGCGCCTTGCCGTTGGCGGCGGCGGTGGCGACGGCGGTGGAGCCGCTTAGCGAGCTGCTCGAGTGGGCCGTCTGCGCGTAGGCGGCCGGGTCGCCGCCGGCGGGCGCCACCAGCGCCGCCGCCAGGGGCTCGTCGTCCACGAACTGGTGGGCGCCGAGCGAGGGCGCCGCCCGGAACTCGGAGCCGCCTCGAGTGGGCGCTGTTTGCCGGGCGTCGTGTGTGTGTGTGTGTGTATCAAATTGGTTTGAGTTAGTTGTGTGTCGCGCAATACCAGCGAGGCTCTTGCGTCATTCGAGTCCAAACTCGAGTGACGGGCGCCTAAGTGGACTCGGCCGCGTGCCGACCGGAAAGAGTGTTTGTGTTGCCGGGCGCGCACTCAAAACTGCACCAGCCAAAGCGAGCCGGGCAAATATTTGGCCCGCCTCACTTTGGCGCCGAGTAATCGATGCGCCGGCCGCCATTCACCTGTGCAAATGGGCCCACGCGCGGCTGATGGAACAACAATTAGGAGCGCTCGCATCAGCGCCAGCAGCAGCAGCAGCAGCAGCAGCAGCAGAGCAGCCGAGCAGAGTGTCACTCTGGTGGCGCGCGCAAATTAAGTGTTCGCAGGGGAGGCGCGCGCATGTCATGCGATCGATTGGCCGACTGTCGGCGGCGATAATGTGACGGCGGGGCCACATTATCGCGCCGCCCGTGTCCATGGGGCGCGTCGGCGGCGTCAATGAGGAGGAGGCGATGATCGATTGCGGCGCGCGTCGGGCGCGATATAAAATCATGGCGACAATTTGGCCGCCGGCCTCGGGCGCCCATGCAAATGGGCGCGCTCGACCAGCTCGAGAGGGCCGCTCGAGTTGTGAGCGAGTTCGACGCCGACGAGCTGTTCCCTCAAGCCGAGCGGAAGGAATAAATCAGAGCGCCAACGGGGCTGCTCAATGTGTAATTGTTATTGTCGCGCGCGCGCTTTGCATGCGCTAGAACACAGAGGCGTGCCAGATGAGTGGTGGTCGGCGGCCGAGTGTGTGCGAGTCGGGGGCGCGCAGTGAGTGGCGATGTTGGAAGAGCGATGTTCGGACGGCCCCGTCAGCACTGGGCCGGCGACACGAGTCTCGTTCGAGAGTGGCTCGGACCCAACGGGGTCTTTGCAGCTGCCGCCGCCGCCACGGCCGCCGCCCCCACCGACTAATTTGACGAATTCATTCGGGCTGCACGGACACAGAGCGGCAGACGTGGAGGCGCGCGCCCACGCACCCGCATCGATTCCAGCCCGAGCGAGTGCAACACGCGCGCGCCCGGCCGACACAAACAAATTGCCGCCCGCGCCCGGCAGATGAATTTTGATTAGTCGGGCCCGATAGTTGCATAAGCGCGCCGCGCGCGGCTTCGCTGCCGCCCCCGAACAACAAAGCGCCACTACCGAGGAGCCTGCAAATTGGGCGCCACAAACTCACACGCCAGCCGCACTGCGACTGGTTTAATCAAACACGCGGCCCGCTTGTTACGCCGCCCTACTCTCCGTGGCGCCCGTCGTGCCTACGCCAGCTTGAGCCGCGCGCGAGCTGGACACCAGCACCGACCTGGCCGGAAGTGGTGGCGACGCGCCGCGCTTGTTTCCAGTGTTGCCGCTGGCGCCCGTGCGCGAGTTGAATAAATTATCTCGGCGGCCGTCGCGCGTCGGCGCTGTCATTATTATTCCGGCGCCAGAGCGCGAAACCGCGCCGCCACAGTGGCCAACCGTGGCCACCGGGCCGCCGACGACCCCAACTGGAGCGCGTTCCAGTTCATTCGGCCCGCGCGGGCCCGTTTGACGTCGGCCGTGTGGGCGGCGCGTCTCGGGGAGCGCAAGTGGCCGGCGTCGTGCGAGACTGGCCGCTCGAGACTCGAGACTCGAGACTCGAGTCGAGGGCGCCTCACAAGTGGATTAGCGCCGAGCGGCCGGCGAGCGGCTGACTGGCGGCGATCATTATTGAGCGCCGGGCGGAAAGTTGAAAAAATGTCGCCTACGTCACGCCGGTCGCGCGCCAAATCCGATCGGCGGCGAGCGCGTGCGCAGCTGTGGCCCGGCCAGTCGAGCTGGACGGGGCCGAAATTTGAGACGTCGTCCTGGCCGGACGCCAACGAGGCGCGCGATTATTTGCAGCCCTGCGGCGCGCGCTCGTCTTGCGCAATCTTGGAGCTCGTCGAGCTCTCTCGGCCGTTCGAGCGAGCGAGCGAGTGAGCGACCGGCCAACCGGCCGACGTGAGGGCGAATCTCAAAATCCATTAGGCAAAGTATTCGGCTGGGCGTCGGCCCGAGTGGGCGAACGAGTGGGCGAGCGAGTGGGCGCTGACCGGCGGCGCCATAGCGCACGCCAGGCGCGAGCTCGCCGGCACATAGCGCACGCCAAAACCTCAGAGCGACGCCGCCGGCGGCCAGGCGAACGCGGCAACTGCGCCGGCTGATCGGCTCCGCCCAGAGCGAACCGCCAACAACAATGCCATTAATTTGGCGCTCGTGGCGGCGGCGCGAACACGAGAATGGAATCAGTCGGCGGGCGGCGGCGACCGAGCGCCATCATTAGTGTCATTCGCGCGGGCTTTTGGCGCGGCTGCCCGGCGACGCTCGTTTTATCTGCTGCGCGCTGTCCAAATAGTCGCGAGTTGGGCGCCGTCGTGGGCGTCTCAAGTCGTCGTCGTCGTCGTCGTCGTCGTCGTCGTCGTTGTAGCTGCGCCTCCGAGTGTAGCTC
>SNVD02009840.1:0-41879 GCA_013180625.2 Boswellia sacra
TAAATAAAACCCAATTCACCCCCCCTCTTGGGTTGTCATACCTGGGTCAACAGCTCCATAGTCTTGAAGTGTCACTACAAGAAACTTGATCTTTTACAACATTGTTTTACAGCATTTTTTATAAAAACGTTGTACATGTCAAACCAGCCAACACCAACACCCACTGCCTACAGTGTGTGCCTAACAGAATGCTGTGTAAAATTAAATTAAAATATTTTTACAGCGTTTTTTAAGTGATGTGAAGTTTTTTAAAGTCTACAGCACCAAACGCTCCGTTTTGGGTTGGAAAATTAAATTAAAAAAATTATTTTATTTTTTTTCCTTTTCGCGGGCTACCTAAAAAATTACCGCAATATCTAATTTCACTCTCGTGTATCCCTAATTTCACTCTCAATAATCCCGCTTATCAGTTTCGGCTCTCAATCCTGCTCATCAGTTTCTGCTCTCAATCCTGCATGTGAAGCAATTGGGCAATCATAGGAAAAGAGAGATGATTGGGTGCTGTGTCTTACCTCCTACTGGAAAGAGAAAACAATTAGCTGATCAATTTTATTGAGAACACAGGTAAGTAATTGCACTTTGTTTTTTCTTTTGCCTAAATTATTGTTTTCGGATTTATACTTCGAATCAAAATCGAAAGAACTTTTGTTAACTACTAAGATTCTTTTGTAAAATATTATGTAAATAGTTGCTAGAATAGATGTAAGGGGGATTTGGGGGTCGTGAGATGCGAAAGTGTTGAGGGAGGCTAAAGAGAGACAGAGCCAGAGAGCAAGAGAGAAAGCTAAGACAATTTTGCAAATGTTGAGAGAAAGAGAGGAGGAGGATGACATGGACTGGGAGGGTGTGTTGGAATCGGTTGGGTTCTGAACTGGCTTGAATTTGTATGGTTCCAACTCGACTAATTTTTTAAAATTTTAATTCTTGATTCAGGTAATTTTTATAGTAGTAGGTGTAAGAGTGTAAGGAGTGGATGATTAGGGAATGAGTCAGATTCGGTGATGGTGGTGGTTGAAGGTAGAGGAGCTACTGTAGGTGGTGTTGCAAATGGGAAAGAATGAACTAAAAACAATTATACATAAAAAAGATCATTGTTTTAGTGTTCGATGTATTTTAATGTATTTCTCTGTGTTCAGTTAGATAGGCTAGCTATCTACGTGGCTGAACATAGAGACTTTTGTTTTATTTGAGTGTTTGAATTGAAGCTTTTTATTCCTAAAAGTTGTTAGCTGAATGTTTCTGGGTTACGAACTCTTAGTCATTTTGGCCACTTTTCATTTATGTATGTTTTTATTTTTAATTGCTATGGATAATCACCAATTTTGGGTTTATTATTATTATTTTTTTGTTGGAAAGCAATCAAAGATTACAGAAATTATGTTTTTGTTGTAAGCATGTGTGGATATTACTTCCACACTACAGTTGCCACCCGCATGCAGCCTATACCCATGTTTTGTCTAAAATTGACTATTTGCCTTGGAAATATTATCAAGAAAGTTAAAATATTTCCTTAGCAAATTGTTTACTCGAGCCACATGATTTTGTCAGACAATTGTTCTATAAATAATAAAATTGGAATCCATAAAATTTCAAGAATAATATAAACAATCAAAGTTTTTATGTCATTCTTGCCAGGTCGTCTACAATTGATGGCAAGTGGATTTTCGACTCATGTAGCTCCTAGTTACAAGTGGATTTGCTTTTATGAAGTGCTTATTCTTTTTAGCTACAGGGAAGTGGAAATTGGGAAGGTGAGTTTATTAATTAATTTATTTTCATTTATGTTAGTAGATCTAATGTACTACAATTTGCTGCAGGAACAGGCTAACACTCTTTATGTTAATATCCTCCGCTGCCCTTTGCCTTTTTCACTTGGGCCATTTTGTTCTTTCTTGCTTTTGTACTGTAATTGTTTTTGTTTGTTTGCACGTGTATTGTTTCTATTTATGGGTGTTCTTATTATCTTTTTGCTAAGCCTAATAAATAAATTTCTGAGGGTGAAAGACAAGCGGACAATATTTACTCTTGCTATATATAGATTATAGCTCTTCAAATAACAGAATGAAAAATCTTAAGCAATGAAATCGTAAGTTGAATTAAATTAAATTAATTATTTGCAGCGGCATCTTATATATGTTGTAATATTCTCTTCTATATTCTGTGATTTCTTTATAACCCAACTTTTGTGTCCTTTTATTCAATGGTCAGATTACAAGCGAGGAAAAAACAATTTTTTTACCTAATTTTTTCTTTTATGTATATAATCATATCCTATGTTCTCTAACACTCTTTATGTTAATATCTTATTGTGTTAGCTATGACTTAATTTTATTTTCTTCTGAACTGTGAAATTCCTTTGAAAATTCTGTAATACACTAATAAACTGACAAATGTAGACTAATAAACACTAATGAAGAGCCTATAACATCTGCTTGTAGGATTTAGGCATAGCTAGGAAAATCCTTCCTCTTTTCCTTTTTTTTAAACCCTTATATTATAATTTACTTGCTTCAAGTAGATTACTTGCAATCTGACATGCAAATATCAAAAAGCTATGTAAAGTCTAGAGATTAAAGGTTTAAATACCTTTAGGGCCATCTACTTGGGATTTATACATCCCACAAGTTTCTTGGCTTTCTAGGCTATAGGTTTTAAAGTAGCTTCAGTTTAGAAGTTGGTGATCAAGGGAAAAGTCAAGAGATTTCTGGTATAAAATAAAAATGAGGAGTAATTGTTGATTAAGAGATCTGACCATCCTGGTGATATATTATGTATTTCTTCTCTTGATTTTATAAGAAACCAATTGCCTGTTTTTCTTTTTTCCTATTAATTTCATCAGATTTATTCTCTGTCAGCGGCAGTATCCCATTGTATACTAACATTATGCAAGTTTTTCAGGTAATAATTTGCAGAATTCTATGGTTCCATCTGATTCTGTAGAAGCAACCCCCATCAAGACTAGAAGGCTTTTTGTAACTGGTAAGTTGTAAATTAAAATTCTGAACATCGCGTTATCACTTTCTCAAGTTTAAGGTTTGAGTAGCAAAGAAGCTTCTGGATGCTATCACTTTTTACCCTTCAATCGATCACCAAGTAAGTTAGGTAGCTTCCTCGTGTTCCTTCAGCCACCAATAAGAATGTTTTACTCAAAGATGCTTTTTGCAAAGACAACACCAAACACATTCTAGGAGCTAATGGACCCAAACGTACATAATATTATAGATTGAATCTTTTATAAAAGAAATATTTTTGGAAAGACAAAAGAGTGATCGTTTGTAAAGGGATATTGCATGTGAAAGGTACACTAGCCAGGAACATGAACATGGCTTCTGCTGTGATCAGCAATAGAAGTTGCAGGGATCTTTCCTTTATTAGAAAGAAGCATGTTCAGCATGAACCACTTTTACTGTACCGCATGCTAAAAGAATGTGTTCATTTGAGTGGAGTGAAAGAATGTTTGATTTTGAAGAAAAAAATATAAAAAGGCAATTAATCAAGATGTGTGCTTCCCCTATGTCGTTGGAGTTTAATTCTTGCAATTAAAATGTCAATTGTTGTCCATTATTATTGCATAACTTTATATAGGCAATCAGCGCACATGCCATCAGTAACTTCCTTATGATTCATTCTTCATAGATCACATGACAAAACCAAGTGACTATTAGTATTATTAATAGTATTATCATCATTTTAGGAGTACTTTCCTTCTTTCTGGTAGCTCTGTGTTTTGCTATAATTCATTTTTCTTTGCAGCATTAGTAGCTTTTATGAGAAAATTTAGTCTAGAAAATCGGAACAAGATGGTAAAAAATAATGACAATCTAGAGGCTGCCTAAGTAGGGATCCTTTGATTCTTTGAAATTATTGCATCAAATTTACTTTCTCATTAGTCATTTAATGATTAAAACAAGACCTGTAATGTTATCAGACCACTATACAGCTTTGTTTTTTTTGTATTTATCATTTACTGTGTTTATCTCTTTCAGGTGTCATTAAGTTTTGTTGTTACACTTTACTTCATTTTTCAACTTGCCCAGGCTTTGATTGTTTACTGTCGAGCAAGATTTAGTTTACAAGCTTGACCAGGTATGAGCCTTTAAGGAGTTTCTCTAAAATTTTCTGATCAATGATACTATCATCAATCACCAACACATGAAAATTACTTTGCTCCACTTGTTGTAACTGTAGTTGTAGCTGTTCTTGCCCTTTTTTTATTTTTGAGTTGCTCTTGCTGTAGTTGTTGTTGCTTTTGTTGTTTATCAAAAGTTAATTGTTATTTTCTATGATTGCTTATTTCAAATTACCAAACAATTGCAATTGTTAAATGTCTGTCCATTTGGAATAGTTGAGTTGGTAAGAGGTAAATTTTGAACCAGGCCATAAGACATGAAGTACATAACTTCCATCTAAAACACAATGTCACTAGTAATAGCAGCCAATCATGTAGTTAAACACAATGTCAATATAGATTATGTTTGTTTACAACACATGGGAAGTTGTATTATGACTAATTAAAGCTTCTTGTTGGATTGTAAAAGATGGAAAAGACCAATGGTGGTGTATGTAGCTCTAATAACTTGGAGAATGCTCAATATAAATTGCTGGATTGGATGGGAACCCGTGTCATTGTGGGAGAAGGAAAAATTGCATCAACAGATCCACATTCATAGGTACATCATATGTTTCTTGGACCAGATTGTTGGAAAATTTGGGTGACTGTTGCACAAGTGGAGAATACACCTTTACATCGTCATACATTTGAACTTCATGTCCTTGGTGATGCAACAGGAAGCACCATTGCTTGGCCAAAGAATCATGTTAAGTTAGACTAGCTAGGTGGTGCTTACTTAATGGTGAAAGGCTATAGTTTATAGTATTTTGTTGTCATATTGAATTGAATTGAGATGATATTTTTAATGTGTACTTGATATTAAATCAAGATATTTCTAAATATGACATATGAGATGTATCAAAAGTTTTGTTTTTTCGCTTATGAAATATTTGCAATTGATTGATGATGAGTATAGATTAACCTTAATTATTGAACAGCTAAAGTGTGTTATTAATATTTGAATGAAACGAGTGGTCCTTTCGTATAATTGTATTTAAAAAAAAACCACATATTGTTTACAACGTTTCAAAAATGTTGTCAATATCCTATTACAACGTTTTTAACAAGCTGCAAAAAGTCCTCCATAACTATTAATAAATGCTGTAAACAACATGAATAAATTTCCCAGCAAACATGCACAGTATTTTTGAAGAGTTGTTAAGAGTCTTTCACAACATTTATTAAATGTTGTAATACAAGTTTTACAGCGTTTTATAAACGCTGTATATTACACAATTATAGCGTTTCCACATAGCGATTTTAAAACGCTATAATTGATTGTGGACCTTTTACAGCTCCGTCGATAACAACATGTGGCAAAACGCTGTAATAGATGTTTTACAGCATTTTCTAAATGCTGTAAAAAGTCCAATTTCTACTAGTGTGTTCAGATTTGGCACCAAGTTCCCATGGGCATATATGCCTAAGACACAATATTATGAAACAATTACTCAAAGATAAACCAATATCACTTAGTTTTGTGAAGTCAAGCAAAAACTTTGCAGACCCTTTGACTAAAGGATTGGCTAAAAGCTAGTCTAGTCTTAGATACATTGAGAGGAATGGGTTTAGAAGCCATATAAATAAGCTACCTACGATGGCAACCTAACCTATGTGAATGGAGATCTCAGGAATTAGGTTCAATGGCTAAAAGCAATCTGTTTAAGTAGCCGCATAGCACTATCAAATGGAGTTTTAGTTCACATGCTCATTCCTCTGGTGTAGATAGTGTAACTATATGATAGGAGTTGAACTTGAAGAGTTATTAATGGATCTATAGACCTTATGGGTGGCATGTTTAATTGTAGTTACATGCTCTAGAATCCAAATATATAAATGTGTCAAACCGTGGACTCAACTAAGTTTGAGGCTAAAATGTGTGTGACACATATAATGATTCATTCTTAAGGAGTTTGGCTCAAGACTTTAGTTCACCACACTCCTATGGATCCTTTCTATCTACATTAATTATTGATTCAAGTTGAGAGACATCAGTACTGATGCATTTTAATTTCGGTAAACGACTAGAGGTTCTCTGTAATTTTACTTGCTATGGGGGAAAGTGAAAATTTTGAATTACGTTGGGGTGGGGGGAGGAGGAGGAGGAGGGGATTGTTAAAATTTTAATTACAATTCAAATTCTTAATTTCTTAATTAAATCTTTTCAATGTATTTCTTCAGGTAATTACTTTTAATTTAGATTAATATTTTCTAAACTAATTTGGGTTCTAATGCAAGTAATGAGATACATGCGTTATGCTTTAATAAAAAACTATTAAATGGTTTTTCTAAGCTAATTTACTCAACTCCTTTTTGTGCTATATAAATAGCTTACATTGGCGTTGTACATGCAAGCAACAATCAAGCAACGAAGACGAAGAATTCTCTATAAAACTTTCCTCCCTTTATGCTCTCTTATAAAGCTTGTATTTATTTATTTATTAAAAAACCATAGAAGCTTTAGTTGGTGCTTGAGGAGAGTCCACCACGACCTACTATTTAGGAGTGCACCCTTAGCAGCGGTCTAACCGGTTGTTGTATCCTGGTGGCCAGGTGCTACTGACCCCATTGCATGCTAATATTACATATCCCAAGGGGGCAAAATCAACTTAAGGACAATACTTTCTTGCATGCTTCAATCGATACTTTTGTGAGCTATATTTCTTTCATTTTAGTAAAACTTTTATTTGATATTTTTAAGTAATATTTGGTATTTGTGTAAAACCAACTTTTTTGTTAAATTATTATTTTTATCCATATTTTCTAACATGGATCAAACAAGGTTTTTTTTTTTTTTTTAAGATCTCTAAACTAGGTTCTCTATGTTACCATCAAAATGCGGTGGTAGTGTGAATTCAAGGGTGAATTTAATTTCCCAGTTTTAAAATATTAATTCCAACGAAGCATAAGTACGTAATTATTTGATCTTTGCATTTATCTAATGTATTTGAATAGTTTCAAATGTTCCTTTACATAATAACAAAATAACAAAATTAATGAATGTTATAGCAATGAATATTATAGCACAAGACTGCATATATATATATATAAAAATATATATATATATATATATATATATATATATATATATGAATCTCAAATTCTTAATTTAGATCCTAACTGCTTTGCCATTAATTTAAAACGGTTAAATAGATGATGGGTTAAGATGACCATGATGTATTTTAATTAGGACTGCATAAGCTGCAGATCATATAATACTTAAAATACAGAGTTCTTATGAAAATGAACAAATTAAATACATAGTAGTTAATCTTTCTCAAACAATTGCAAAGCTTAGATTTGGGAGAAAAACTAAACATATCATTTATCAAATCATTTTATAGCGTTGATAAGTCAACTGCCAGCAAATTTATCTTGGTAGCAAACATACTTATAATTTCATAGAAGAGAATTTTATTTATATAACAATGAGTGGCAATATTTGGAAACTGGTCATACGACAAGAGCTAATGACCTAGTGCCCGCCAAAGCAGCAACATGCATTACCTTAAACTAAAAGCCCTAAAAAGCTGGAAAACATCGAGCTATCTCCCCACCAAACCGTAAGTGCTTGGAGAGTCATTATTATAACATGAACTAATATCGATGTCTCCTCATTTAATTCGCGGACGTGCGCCTAGCATCAGTGGCCCCACCACCCCGAGCGTAACCGCCAATGGCTGGACCACCAACGTTGGTGTTGATGTCGCCAGTGCGGTTGACGGCACCAACTCCTTTGACCGTATTAAAACTCTTGTCTACCTTGTTGTCGTCGCCTATGGTAGCAACGTTGTCATGGAAGTCTTTAATTTTGCCCTTCATGTTATTGAAGTCCATCTTGCTTTCGCTGTCCTACCGTTTATGTTGGTGCAAAGAGTTTGCTATGTTAGGTGATGTAACCTGTGAGCTGTGAGGATATAATGCTTGATGAATCAATTTATAGAAAATGGGTGGGGCGTGGGGGCCGTAGAGCATTATGGGGGGAGGAGGGTGGGGGAAAAGTTATCTATTGTTAGGAAGGCAGCAAAAGATATATATTCTTAGTCAAAAAATATTAATTTCTTATGTATTCTTATTCTCAGTCAAAAGTTAAATACACACACCCCACATACGAACAAACACACACACACACAAACTTAAACTACTTTGTCGGCAATTAAGCAAAATGAGTGCTTGTCACATCATTTACCAATATATATGCCTATGGTGCTTCAATAATTTTTTTCTTTTTGGTTAAGATTTTAGAACACTTTTGGTTAAAAATTCTCATCCAATTGGGTTATGAATTATATATTTTTGTTTTTAAAATTTTTAGTTGGATATGAGAATAAAAAATATGTTGGCGTATTCTACAAAAAATTGATTTGTGTGAAAATATGTTTACTTATGTACATTTGTGTTTTTATTTGAAAATGAAGTATAGTTGAAAAAATTAAAATATTATTTTCAAATATTATAAAATTATTAAAATATAATATTTCACAAATAATTAAAGTTTATAATAAAATAATAGAATAAATTTATAATAAAAAGTGAAAAAAAAGATGAAATTATATAAGAGAGAGAACAAAGAAAATGAAAAAAAAAAAATTTGTTTTGGGTTTTCTTGAAAACTATGCAATGGGAGAATTGTACTTGCTTTTTTGTTATCCACATGATTTGCTAAAAACATCTATCTAATTAGTAATCATGAGATACTTGTGAGAAATGTTGTCTACTGTTAGTCATTTTTGGGGGTGGGGGGAAAGTTATCTATTGTTAGGAAGGTAAAGTATATATTCTTAATCAAAAGTTTTTATTTCTTACATATTCTTATTCAAAGTTTTCTACTTTTAGGAAGGTATTATATATTCTTGGTCAAAAGTTTTTAATTTCTTATATATTCTTATTCAAAGTCATCTATTGTTGGGAAGGTAATGATGTATTCTTGGTCAAAAGTTTTTAATTTCTCATATATTCTTATTCTTAATCGAAAGTTATATATATATATATATATATATATAGCAAAACTACCTTGTTAAGAGTTAAAGCAAAATGATCATCAAAGACCGAACAATATTACTTACAATCAATAAGTGCTTGTCACGTCATTTATGAAAATACATATATATATATATATATATATATATATATACATATATACATATATATATATATATATATATATATATATATATATACTAATAGTGCTTCAATAATTTTTTTGTAAGATTTTAGAACACTACAAGTACTTTTCATTAAAAAATCCCATTTGGTTACAAATTATATGTTTTTATTTTTAAAATTTTTATTTAGATATGAGAATGAGAAATATGTGGACGCATTCAATAAAAAATTAAATTGTGTGAAAATATGTTTAGTTATGTGTATTTTGTATTTTCATTTGAAAATGAATGATAGTTGAAAATAATTAAAAGAATTATTTTCAAATATTATAAAACTTTTAAAATATATTATTTGATGAACAATTAAAGTTTATTATAAAATAATGGAATAAATTTAAAATAAAAAGTGGAGAAAAGATAAAATTATATAAGAGAGAGAAGGAAGAAAATGAAAAAAGTTGTATTGGATTTTCTTGAAAATTATGTAATCGGAGGCTTGTACCTCCATATTCAGTTTTTGTTTGATTTGCTAAAAACATCTATACAAATACTTATTATATATTCTACGAGATAATTATCTAAAAAAAATGAAAAAAATGCTAGGAAGGCCAAACCAAACTACCCGCAAATGATCCACCAATACTAATTTAATTAAGAATACATTAAAAACATTAATTTTTTTAAATAATATTTTTATTATTTTATCACATAATTATTTTTATTATTTTGTCACATAACTATTTGCGAAATTTTATTTATTTTTGTTATATCTTTCTATTCAATTAAGTTTTCATCTATTGAATTGTAGCCTCACACTCATGAAACTTGCATTCTGAGTTAGGTAGAAAGTCGAGATATATTCGCCTGTTATCCTTCATGAAGAGGGGTGGATCCAGGATTTTTTTTTTCATAAACTCGGCTAAATTTAATTATAAGACCCACAAATTTACGTCACGTAGGGGGCATCCCCCAAAATACATATTCTATACATTGACAAATGCAAATAACAACTCATCTATTATGTAAAGCATTATTATTTGAAGTTTTATCAAAATAAATTAAAATGCCTCAAAAATATTTTATATTTTAGACTTTTTATTCTACCTCAAGTAACATAAATGATTGATAGGTGTCTATTTATATATCATTTTCATATTAATTCGTCCATGTTTCTTTGCTATATTCCTTGGTATTTTTATATTTTTGTGTGGTTTTGATATTTGTAGTAGTTTTGGAGCAACTTGCATAAAAATGGAGTAAAACCCTTCATTTTCACCTCTACTAGTCAACCATCTTCTCAGATTTAATTGTATTGATATACAATAAATCCGATAACATGTTATATACCGTTGGAAAGCTCTCGAAGTTTATTTTCTAGAGAAATTTACGGTTCATGAATCCATTCAGTGTACCGAAAGTTATAATCAAAACAGTGTGAGAAGTGTAGAAATGTAATTCCACAAATCACTGTAGCATGTATAATACGGGGCACTTTAGCAGGTTACTGTAGCAGAGCATATAAACACATTTTAGGGTTTTATTTTCATAACTTGAAGAGGGGAGAACGTGGTAGAGGCTGCAGCTCTGGATTTCTTTCATTTCTTGGAGTTCTTGAAGGAGAAAGAAAGCTTCGAAAGAGGAAGAACAACAATCCTAAGAGATTTTCATCAAATTTGCTAAGTTTTTCCCTTCCCTTTCATTTTCTGGAATGTCTCCATGTTGTATTGTATTTACCACGTTCTTAAACATGTGTAACTGAATCTGAATTGGTTGAGGGTGATTTCAAAGCCCTGATATGGTTTTTGTGACTTGATTGTGTAAGAATTGTTATCCAATTCTCTAATTGAAGTTGCTTGTATTCTCCCATATTTAATGCTTATGATTGCTTGCTGATTGTATTTGAGTGGCCAACTGAATATAATCTGGTTGTGATTTATTGCTAGACTAGAAATCTGGATCCGTAATTGTCTTGAATTTCTAATCATTAGTAGCAAAATTGTGATCAGAGATTGCAATTGGAGAATACAACCTAAGTTAAATAATCCGAGCTTGTGTGATTATAGCTTAGATCAACCTATCTTTCTTATCGTAATGCATCCATTGAATTAAATTTAGAGAGCTTGTTCTAGGTTGTTTAATGGATAGAGATTAAATAAAGAGCCTGTTTTATTTAACGACAAAGTAAGGAAAGATTGGATAACAGAGCTTGTTGTTATCTACGGTTGATAATTTCAATGGTGTAATTGGATGACAATTCTATGATTAATTTGCAAATCCATATCTTGTGGTAGAGAAGGATCCCTTAACCAGATTTCTCTCATTGATCTATCATTCAAATCAACTTCTGTTTTGTTATTATTAATTTGCATTCTTATTTCATTTAGTTAATCATTCAACAAACCCCCCCTTGTTTAGTTTATTGTTGCTGGAAAATAACAAATTCAATTAGAATCAATCCTCGTGGGAACGATATCTTACTCATCACTTTATTACTTGTGCGACTAGTATACTTGCTAGTTTCGAACGCGTCAAGCTTTTGGCGCCGTTGCCGGGGATTGATTTTCTAATCGATTTGTTATTCTGTCTTTACTGATAATTCTTGATTTTTATTTTTCTGATTGTTTGTGTTTAGACTTTTATGTCCGAGGGAGAAGCGGACCAACGACTTAAGCGAATTAAGGAGTTTCTCCAATCCTCGAATTTAAGACTAAATCGGTCAATTTCAACTCCACCTCCAGAATTTGACCTTGCACGACATACTTCCCTTCCATCTTCTTGCAGTTCAATCAAATTTGAATCGGAAGTAATGGCGATGCAAAACAATCAGACTCTTAAGGAGTTAGCGGCTCCAATTATTGATCAATAACCTCTGTGCATAAATCTCAACCTTGAGGTAGAATTTGAGCTTAAATCTGGACTAATTCTTCTCTTGCCTACATTTCATGGTTTTGCAGGAGAGGATCCTATCAAATACCTCAGAGAATTTCATGTGGTATGCTCAAGTATGAAGCCAACTGGCGTGTCTGAAGGAGCAAATAAAATTGAGAGCTTTTCCATTCTCATTAGTAGATTCGGCGAAAGATTGGCTATACTATCTACCAGCGGGTACCATTACCACGTGGAATGAGATAAGTAAACTCTTTTTAGAGAAATACTTTCCCATTTCGAAAGCTATAAACATTAGAAAAGACATTTGTGACATTCGACAACACAATGGAGAATCACTTTATGAATATTGGGAGAGATTTAAAAGGTTATGTGTTAGCTGTCCAAACTATCAAATTAGTGATGGACTCCTAATTCAATATTTCTATGAGGGTCTCCTACCAATGGAAATGAGTATCATTGATGCTGCTAGTGGTGGAGCACTAGTTAATAAAACACCGAAAGTTGCAAGGCATTTGATTAGCGACATGGCAGCGAACTCCCAAAAATGCAGCAGTAAATTTGAGTCACAACTGCCAAGGAGAGTAAATGAGGTAAGTACTCCGAACATTAAACAACAACTTTATGAACTTACCTCTCTTGTAAAAAAAATGGCTGTAAGACATATGCATCAATCTTATGTATGTGGAGTGTGTTCTACCACAGACCATCCTACCGACATGTGTTCAACTTTGCAAGAACGAGATACGAAACAAGCCAATGCTATAGGTGGATTTCCAGGGCAACCAAGGCAAATGTATGACCCCTTCTCTAATACTTACAATGCCGGATGGATAGATCACCCCAATTTTAGTTACGGGAATCATCAACCAATCGTCCCAAATGCCATACCAAATCGACCACCAGGTTTCAATCAACCAAGGGTGTAGCAACCATTTCAAGCACAACCACCACCAGTACCACAACCAGCACCACAACTAGCTCCACAAAATTCAGGTATGTCTCTCCAGGATATTGTTAAAGCACTTGCCACTAACACAATGCAATTTAAGTAGGAAACTAGGGCAAGTATCCAAAACCTGAAAAATCAAATGGGACAATTGGCCACTAACATGAGCAAATTTGAGAGTCAAAGCTCCAAAAAATTACCTTCTCAGCCAGTGATCAATCCAAGAGAAAATGCTAATGCTGTAACTTTGAGAAGTGGAAAGCAATTAGAGATTCAACCAAAGAAATCACAAGCTGATGAAAGGGATGAAACCACTCCCACCATGAATAAAACATTATCTTCTAAGGTAAATCCTAAAACCCATATTCCTTCATATGTTACTCCTCCACCTTTTCCTAGCGGATTTGCAAAATCAAAGAAGGAGGAACAAGAGTAGGAAATCCTGGAAACTTTTCGCAAGATCGAGGTAAATATACCACTTCTGGATGCTGTTAAGCAAGTACGTCGTTATGCAAAATTTCTCAAGGAGTTATGCACCAACAAGAGAAAGTTGAAAGGAAATGAGAAGGTAAGTGTGAGGGAAAATGTTTCAGCAGAGTTATGCACCAACAAGAGAAAGTTGAAAGGAAATGAGAAGGTAAGTGTGGGGGAAAATGTTTCAGCTTTATTGCAAAGAAAAATTCCTCCAAAGTGCAAAGATCCAGGTACATTTACCATCCCATGCACCATTAGTAATACCAAGTTTGAAAGAGCTATGTTAGATTTAGGAGCATCTATTAATGTCATGCCATATTCTATTTATGCTTCTTTGAATCTTGGACCCCTTGTGGAAACTGGTATTGTAATTCAACTTGCTGATCGTTCTAATGCATATCCCAATGGAGTTGTGGAAGATGTGCTTGTGCAGGTAAATCAGTTGGTTTTTCCAGCGGACTTCTATGTTCTGAAAATGGAGGATGTGACATCTCCCAATCCAACACCGATTCTTTTAGGGAGGCCATTCTTGAAAACTGCCCGAACCAAGATTGATGTTCATGATGGCACTCTCACCATGGAGTTTGATGGCGAGGTGATTCGTTTCAATATTTTTGAGGCAATGAGGTATCCTAGTGACGTGCATTCTATTTTTGCAGTTGATGTTATTGATTCTTTGGCACGACAATGTTTTGAGTTAACTCGCAAGGATGGATTGGATGTAGCTATTAGTAAGCACATAGGGATAGAAAATTTCAAAGGACCACGAAGGTTGATACAAGTGTCCAAAGAAATGGAGGAAGTTGTGGTAAGCTTAGATGAGGCCATAGCTATAACCACAAATAGGTATGATGTTTCGTACATTCAATTTCCTTTATCTAATGAGAAACTTCTCTCTTCTGTGATGAAAGCCCATACCTTGGAGCTTAAGCCTCTTCCATATCATTTGAAACATGGATTCTTGGGTGAGAATGATACTTTGCCAATTATAATAGAAATGGGCCTTGCACCAATATAAGAATCGAAACTCGTCCGAGTACTTAGAGATCACAAAACAGCTATTAAGTGGACAATTCCTAACATCCAAGGCCCATCCATATGCATGCACCATTTCTTGTTGGAAGAAGGATCCAAGCCCACTAGAGAAGCACAGCGGAGATTGGATCCTCCTATGATGGAACCAACGTCGGGCTGAGGACGTTAAACCAAGCGCTTATTGGGAGGCAATCCAATGTTTTTGAAACATAAATAAAAAGAGACAAAGAAAAGAAGGTAGCAACGATCAATTTTTGTGTTTCGAGGAGATTCCTCTCATGGGCTATTATAATTGATCAGGCTTTATCTCTCTTTGCCACCTGTCTCATTTGCTTTGTTGTTTGTTTTTGACTTTTGTTTGCTCTTGTGTTTTTATTTCTTTTATGTGTCTCTATTTTCTTTTCTTTTCTTTTCTTTTCTTGTGTTTAATTTGATTATTCTGTACTTCGAATCCATTTGTGCAACAGCTTGAGGAAACAACCAAACGGGAGCTGAAGCCATTGCCCGAAGGTTTGAAACGTGCATATCTTGGAGAAGAACAAACTCAATCGCATTATCGGTAATATCTCTCCTTTTCTTCTCTTCAATGGATGCCGATATCTTTCTGTCGAACCTTCGTAAATATTTCCCTTCACTTCCTCAAAATGTTGTGTTTAAAATTTATAAAGTACGGATGACTAGACTTTGGGCATTGATACTCTTAAATCTGCCTACGGATATCCAATCGCTTATCGAAGCCAAGGTAAGATTGTCCGGTGAGCTTGATATTAATCTAGCAAAATACATGCCTGGTCTAGGAAAGAGCTACTATGCCAAGAGGTGAAGAGCAAAAAGGTTACAAGTATGTTATAAATGTGCTAGATGGAATTGTAACCAGACTTGTCGTTCATTAGGTTTTGTGTCCAGGAATAGAGAAGATAAACTTTCGTTTATTAAGAATGGTTTGAGTAATGAGTCGCTGGATAATGTTGTATTAACTCTTGAGTCACATTCTTGTGGACTTGTTCAGCATGAATTGCTTAATCTATGGACACAATTGCATGATGAATTGCAGTGTTATAGTCTAGAAAATCTGACTAAAAACGACCCTGTTTGTCAGTTTATAAGAAAACTAGATGGGAAGCAAATCCCCGACTCATAGAAGGCGTTTCAGCTGTCACTGAACAAAAAACCAAAGGAAGATGTGAGCCACAATCACAACTACTTGTACATTTGAATGTGTGTTAATATTGCTGAATTTTATTCTTTCTTGTTTTGTTTGATTCAATTATGAGTGTTGTCTTTGTGTTGTTGTTGTTTGTTGATTTTGTTTGTTTTAATTTCCAATTTTCCTTTTTGACACACCATATGACTACCCCATGACACCAGCACACATAAGAGACAAGTGTGGGGGTTTTGTTAACCCCCGCCGAAAGTGTATCTCCATTTTTAATGTTCACGTGGGAGACAAGCGTGGAGGTTTTTCAACCTCCGCTGAAAGTATATCTCTACTTTTCATGCTTCACGTGGGAGACAAGTGTGGCGGCTTTATCAAACCCCATCGAAAGCATATCTATTTTTTCAAATCTCGGGGCGATAAATCTGGATCGAGCAACCCCCACCAAAATTATTTCCCCATGTGTCAAATTTGAGAGTTTTACGTGTGTATATATCCATTTTGAATATTCTCAAATGTCACTTTATAACCAGTCTTGCACTTGAATCGCATAATACCTAACGTGCATCATTGCCTTACACAAGTTTAGGGCACTTTTAGAAATGGAGAAAACACCAATTCGGCGATTCCAAAATATATGCGTATTTTGGGGATCGCAAATTGGTAAAGATGGAGAGTTTACAACAGCAGCTCTTGATCTTGGTAGGACATTAGCTGCAAGGGGTATTCTTTTGATTTATGGAGGGGGTAGTCTTGGGTTAATGGGGTGTGTGTCGACAGCTGCATCCTTGGGAGGGAGCAAAGTTCTCTGCATTATCCCTAAACCATTAGCTGTACGAGATATCGTAGGCAACACAATCGAGGAAGAGTTACAAGTCTCTAGCATGCATGAGCGTATTGCACATATGGTCATTAAATCTGATGCATTTATAGCTTTGCCCGGTGGTTATGGTACATTAGAGGAGATATTTCAAATCACCTCTTGGGCACATCTAAACATCCATCGGAAACCCATTGGTTTGTTAAATGTCAATAATTTTTTTTGATGGTTTGTTGTCCTTTCTTGATCAAGCTGTAGAAAAAACTTCATCTCACCGTCGGCGAGGCAAATCCTGGTTACAGCTTCAACTGCAGGGGAGTTAATTGATAAACTACAAGAATTTGTCTATTCGCTTGATCCAACAACGACTCGGATAGATTGGTTTGGAGAAAGCAATAAAAGTGTAGACTGGATTTAACGCTCCATCTGTAATCTCTGTCTATCGGTTTGCTTCGTTTTTGTTTACTTTCTTTTTAGTATGTTTATTTGAGATTTTTCATGTCATTTCTTTTGAGTTTTTTCAGGTTATTTCTTTCGTCCCAGGTAATATTTTCTTATCATGGCTTTTAGAGTGGTGGCTTAAAAAGTTCAATTCCTCTTGAAATGCATTCTGGATCTCTTCAATCCATAATGGCTGAATAAGGAGGCTAACTTCTAAACTTTTTAGACCCATTCTAACTAACTTGTTTTTGTTTGCTGGCTTATTGGACTTTGTTATTTTATGAGTAAGTTTAGTTTTGTGTAATTTAGAATTGTTGTGTGTTTTTGTCTATATCAGTTTCGATTCGAAAAAAACATTGTGGAAAAACCTGAGAATGGCAGAATATAGGGTTTCCTTAACTCTTGAAACGCATTCTCTCTAAATAAATCTGTAGTTTGTTTATTTCATGTTGTTTGAAGTGTCTTGTTTCTTGTTTTGTTCTTTCATAATAAAGGTAGATAGGCTGGAAACCTTAAGTCTGCGGGCTACTGGTCCTAAGGATTGTTGAAATATACAATCTTGACTCAGGTGTAACAACGCCACGTACCTCTTTTCTTACATTTTGTGGGTCGATGATAAGATAATGATTGAATAAGAATAACTCTTGGAAAATGATAAATGATGCATGGATCTTTGTGCTTGAAATGTTAATTAGTTTTTGCTTTACTTTGATTCCTTGCACAAAATTGAGCACCGAGCCATTATCACTGAGTTATTTGTTTACTTAGAGAAAGTTTGTGTAATTTAAGTGTTTCTCCAGATTTCAATGAATTCTAGAACTTGTTTGATGGTCACTCGAGGCGAAATCCTAGACTATGCAATATTAGGGAAATGATTTAGGCCATCTTTGGACCTGTCTCTTATACACATCTAGATGTGTATAAGAGACAGCTTACACATTGAGGACAATGTGTTGTTTAAGTGTGGGGGAGGGGAAGTGTAATAAAAAAATAGAGAAAAAAAGAACAAAAAAAAGAACAAAAGAAGAAGAATAAGAGATCTATGCCCTTAAGTGTTCTTAAAAAGAATGAAACAACAAAGTGTGGGGTGTAGTTTTCTTTTGTTTTCTGCAAAAAAAAAAAAAAAGATTGAGTGTTCTAAATAAGTTTGGGGGAGTAACCTGGTGAATTGAAATGAAGTTGTGTTATAGGGTTGAGCTCTACATAGTCTTGAATGCTTTATGTGTTTGTGGGTGATTTGAGCCAAATTATTATCCTTTATCATACCTTCACCCAAGCCAAACGTTACAAGCTTAATAAAGTCCTACTTTATCCTTGGTGTTGTGCATGTCTACATTAGTGGAGAGTGACTTGAAAAGCAGGCCTATGGAGTTCATTTATACACACATCTTCAATCTTAAAGATGATTCATTTTTATGCATAAACTCATCCGGGTTACAAGTGATTAGGTGAGAATGGCTCTACACACACACACTGAGGAATTGAAGTGGAGCGAAACTAATCTTTGTAATGAGATTTTTGATCAAATGCATTATTTTGAAGTTTTCCTTGGGTTATAATTAAGTACAATCTTTGAGGCCTATTTGCAAGTTGAAGCATTTGTGTGTTTTAATTTTTCTTTGATTCTATTTCGGTTTAGTTTTGTTTCATATCGTTGTACTTGCTCGAGGACTAGCAAAGTTTAAGTGTGGGGGAATTTGATAGTTGTCTATTTATATATCATTTTCACATTAATTCGTCAATGTTTCTTTGCTATATTCCTTGGTATTTTTATGTTTTTATGTGGTTTTGATATTTGTAGGAGTTTTGGAGCAACTTGCACAAAAATGGAGTAAAACCCTTCATTTTCACCTCTGCTAGTCAACCATCTTCTCGGATTTAATTGTATTGATATACAATGAATACGATGACATATCATATACCGTTGAAAAGCTCTCGAAGTCTACTTTTTGGAGAAATTTACGGTTTATGAATCCATTCAGTTTACCGAAAGTTGTAATCAAAACAGTGTGAGAAGTGTAGAAATGTAATTCCACACATCACTGTAGCATGTATACTACGGGACACTGTAGCACGTTACTGTAGCAGAGTATTTAAACACATTTTAGGGTTTTATTTCATAACTTGAAGAGGGGAGAACGTGGTGGAGGCTTCAGCTCTGGAATTCTTTCATCTCTTGGAGTTCTTGAAGGAGAAAGGAAGCTTGGAAAGAGGAAGAACAACAATCCAAAGAGAATTACATCAAATTTGCTAAGTTTTTCCCTTCCCTTTCATTTTCTGGAATGTCTCCATGTTGTATTGTATTTACCACGTTCTTAAACATGTGTAACTGAATCTAAATTGGTTGAGGGTGATTTCAAAACCCCTGATATGGTTTTTGTAAGTTGATTGTGTAAGGAATTGTTATCCAATTCTCTAATTGAAGTTGCTTGTATTCTCCCATATTTAAGGCTTATGATTGCTTGCTGATTGTATTTGAGTGGCCAACTGAATATAATCTGGTTGTGATTTATTGCTAGACTAGAAATCTTGATCCGTAATTGTCTTGATTTTCTAATCATTAGTAGCAAAATTGTGATCAGAGATTACAATTGGAGAATATAACCTAAGTTAAATAATCCGAGCTTGTGTGTTTATTGCTTAGAGCAACCTATCTTTCTTATCATAATGCATCCATTGAATTAAACTCAGAGAGCTTGTTCTAGGTTGTTTAATGGATAGAGATTAAATATAGAGCTTGTTTTATTTAACAACAAAGTAAGGAAAGATTGGGATAATAGAGCTTGTTGTTATCTACGGTTGATAATTTTAATGGTGTAATTAGATGACAATTCTATGATTAATTTGCAAATCCATATCTTGTGGCAGAGAAGGATCCTTAACCAGGTTTCTCTCATTGATTTTTCACTCAAATTAACTTTCTGTTTTGTTATTCTTCATTTGCATTCTTAGTTCATTTAGTTAATCATTCAACAAAACCCCCCTTATTTAGTTTATTGTTGCTGGAAAATAACAAATTCAATTAGAATCAATCATCGTGGGAACGATATCTTACTCATCACTTCATTACTTGTGCGACTAGTATAGTTGCTAGTTTCGAACGCATCAATGATAAAAGCCTAATTCAAATAAAAATCAAATCTATTAATAAAATCCTTAAATATTCTCAAAATTTTGCACTACATAAAGTTATACATCTCAATTAATCTAACAAAATGTATGAAATAAGCCATTAAAATTAATTGTTAAAATCTACACATTAAATCTACATACTAAAACTATAACTGAAGTCAAATAATTAAATATTATTAAAAAATCTTCTAAAATCTTATACAATATGGTAAATAACATTTAATTCATCAAAATCCATCAAATAAGATATTAAAAATTATCCAAAGTCACAAATTAAATCTCTATTTATAACTGAAATATTAAAATAAAATAATTGCTTGAACATTGGAATAACATAAAAGTTTTTTTTTTTTAGTAAAAGCCAAGAATCTATTTTTGAATTATATTTTTTTAATAAAAAACTTAAAGTAAGAAATTAATGAAGAAAAGATGGAGAGAGTGATAAAAGTTAGGTTGGCTGAGCTTTGGGAATGATACTGGTGGTGGAGATAAGTTAAAAATCTTTAACATTGGTTCAAGTTAGCTTTTCAATAAATATATAAACTATATTCATTATTTACTTAAGGGGTGTTTTTTTAAATATTAAAATTTTAAATATTATTTAATTAGTTAGAAGTATAATTTATCTTAGATAGAATATTATGAGGATATGACAAGTGGTTATATGGATTACATGATATCTTTAAATTAGTATTATAATTTATGAATAAATAATATACATTAAAAAAAGTTTATAACTAAAGTTATGTTTAATAATCAATGTCATCCATATTTCTCACCGTAAATTTTTCACTTCCTCCTTATCGAGGTTACTATCCTCTTTTGATTGGGATAATGTCACGTACCATCCCAATATTTTGGCAAATTTACATGCAGAGTCATATTTTGCAAATTTTATTAGTGTCTATCCCTATCTTTTTCAAAAATAACCATGGACTATCGTTTTGTTAGTTTAGTCATTCGATGACATCAAATTTTCATCCATTTAGACTATTATGAACCCTTATAAAAAATTAAAAAAAAAACATGTGTAGAAACTAAAAATGCAAATAGTTGACGTGAAAAGACCATTTTACTCTCAAAATAATGAATTTTATGCACACTTTCATTTGTCCTTTGCTGATATGGGATGACGTTTTTTATCCCTTCAACAATTAAAAAAATTAAGTATCCGTTGGACTCTATGCATGAGACGAAATGTGCAATACCAAGCATTCAACTGAAGCAAAATTCATCTAAATTTCTAGGCATTCAACTTAGCTATCTTATAGAAACAAAAGCAGTAACTCAACATCAAAACTCAATATTCTTCATCATCGTTCACACAAAGCATTGTTCACATCAACATATCACACATTCATAAGGCTTAACAAGCAACCCATAACCATTTTTAAATCTCTTCAACATAATTCCACCTCTATCTAAGTATTCCCTAAAGCTTTCTAAACTGGTGGGCATTCACAAATATTTTCCCCACCTTAAACACTATCTCCCCACCTAAGGCAGCCCGAAACAAATTCTTTCTGTGAACCCTACCCATTGTAGCAGTGCCCACTTTATCTTCTAAGCTACTGATTAATATCTCAAAATTCTCACCATTACTTTGCTAATGTGAGATGTCAAGTGATGGGAGATCTTCACTACCCCTACCTACAACACTATCATCATGTTCAAACTGAACATTATATTCAGCCCTGTAATCGGCATCTAAATTAGTTTCAGCTCACAACCCATTATGGCCTATTGAATTTTCTACACCTTCCAAGTTAGTCAACTCAGATGATACTTCTCTTTCTCATTTTGTTCTACATTAGGCAACTTAGGTTCAGCTTCATTCTCACCTACAGGTCCATTTTCACTTAAATTACAACCCAAGGCAGCTCTAGTCTCATTTTCACTTAAATTACAACTGAACTCAACTTCCTCGTTTTCACCTAAATTACAACCCACTCAGCTTCAGTTTGATTTTTTATGAACACTTAAATATGCATGCTTAATAAGAGCTTAATTCATCATATTGCATTAATAGTATCATTAAATTCCTCAACTTCAGTGTATTTATAGTCTTTGTATCTTTTAAATTAACTTTATCTTAATTTTAGTTTTTGTTGTAGGTTCGGTGACATGGGCATACTTTCTATTTATAGATCATAATGGTGCAAATCTTTATTTTCTGGAAAGTTGATTAAATTATCTACAAGATCATATTTCACAAGAATCATAAAATTCGGGCTCTTAGTAGACCAAAAATGGGCTTGAAATGAACCCATCTGCAGTTTCGACTTAGCGTGACCATGCCTCCCTATTTTGATCATATCTCTTGATAAACATATCAAAATCGTATGAATCAAGATTTTCTAGAAAGCTGAGAGAATATCTATAACTTTTATGAGACATGTGATCAAAATTCTAAATAATTCAATGCCAAAATTGGTGGTCAAAGTTGGTGCACATGATGATCCAAGTTGTCAACAAGATATTTTACAATTGTCCCTTTGTAATTTGACAATTTTGCCTCCGAATGTATCATAAATAGAGGTTCATTGTGACCCATTAGGGCATCTTGGCTTTGACTAGGTTCTCTTATTATTATGTTTTCTCTCTTGTGTTTGTTATCTTCATGTTATTAATAAATCTTCTTCTTCTTGCAATTTGTTTCCTTTCTTTTTATAATGTCTTGCTAAATTCTCTCTTGTTAAGTGAAAGGTTGAAACTATTGATATGAAAATAAGGATTTTCTAACCCTTACTATGTGCTCAATAATCATAATCTTGTGTTGTTTCTTTTATATGTTTTATATTTATTTTCTAAATCAATCTTGACACCACTCGTAAAGTGGAGGTCTTGATCCATTGTAAACAATCCTTGGCACATCAAATGCTTGGATCCTCTCTAGATGTCGTATGGTTCTTTCTTATCAAAATAAGTCTAGTTAGGAACCTTGATTCACATATGGTAATTGGTACATTGGTGCTCGAACTCATTAACAAGAAGTGGTATAAATATTGATAATAAAACAAATATAATTCTTATAACTAAAATGGGTTCAAATGACATATCTGTTGATTGGAGCCTCCTTGATGTATGGATTCCAATTGAGTTATAATTGAGTTGTTTATGCTTATTTGATATATCAAAGGCGAATCCCTTGACTTTAGCTTTCATCATTATTATGTTAATTCTTTTTACTTGTGTATTTTAAGTATTCTTGTTTATTGCTTATGAACTTTTTCTTTCATTTGTTGTGGTAGCTTTTACCTCCTATTTCCATGATGGTTTTACCATCTTTTATTTTTGTTTTACATTTGAATGGTCGGTAGTACCACCAACCATCTTTACTTATATTTGTTGATATTATCTTGTCATTTCTTTGAATTATTCATATCATATTTCTCGTTCTATAGTTTGTATCGCTAGTACCCCCTCCTCGTGGGTCGACCTCGGTCTTCCTGAGTTAATTACTTTGACACTCCTATACTTGGGAGATAATCCATTTTTGGATGTATCAAGTTTTAGGCGTCGTTGCTGGTGAAGGTAAAATTTGGCATGCAAAATTGTAAGTATTATCTTTTCTCATTTTAGATCTTAATTTTTTTCCTTGTTGTGTGTTCATCTTTTCTTTTCTTTTCTCTTTTAAATTTGCATGAAAATTTGGTCAGTCACGTATATCTAGTGGTAGACTTGTGAGGAAAACTCCATCTTCCCTAGAAAACATGGCTGACTATCAAGTGGAAAGGTTCACAGGTGAAGGGGACAATTATTCCCAACTAAATGACCAAAACCAACTAGGAACCCTCAAAGATAACATGAATCCAATAGAGACTAGTATACCATCTTGTGTAATTTCTCCTCCCAATGCAATCCATTTCAATTTAAAATCGAGTTTCATTTGACTTTTACCCACCTTTCATGGCCTTGATATGGAGAACCCATATCCACACTTAAAAATCTTTGAAGAGGTGTGTAACTCTTATAGTGACCCAAATTGTAGCATAAACACTGTTAGATTAAAGCTTTTTCCTTTTTCTTTAAAAGATAAAGCTAGAACATGGTTACAAAATTTGAGGTCAAGTTCCATCAATTCATGGGATAAGATGCAACAACAATTTTTGAAAAAAAAATTTTCCTACCCATAGAACAAATTCTCTTAAAAGAGAAATCATCAGTTTCACTAAAAAACAAAGAGAAACCCTTTACTAATGTTGAGAGAGGTATAAAGAATTACTTAATACCTATCCTCACTATGGTTTTGAAACTTGGAATATAGTTGCACACTTTTATGAAGGGTTAACACCTCAAGATAGGCAACTAGTAGAGCTAATTTGTAACGGACACTTTGGAAATAAAAACCTTGATGAAGCAATTGACTACTTCGATTCATTAGCAGACAAAGCCCAAAATTGGGACACTGTTGGCACCTATGAGGTACAAAGCAAAGGCCCACCCTCGACCTCCAGTAAAGACATATATAACCTCAGGGAAGACCATGACCTTCAAGCCAAATATGCATCCCTAGCTAAAGAAGTCGAGGCTTTAGAAATGAAAAAGAGTGGTTCAATTGAATTCTATTCAAGAAATTTTTTGCCACATTTATAATGATAATGATCATCCTACTGATGAGTGCCCAACTTTGCCTGCCTTTAGGGAACGTCTCCATGACCAAGCCAATGCCTTGAACAGTTTCAAAAGGCACAATTCATACTCACAAACCTATAATCCCGATTGAAAAAATCATCTGAATTTTAGTTGGAAAAATGACAATCATGCATAATCTTCACAAGTCCCTTTTCAAAATTCCTATGATCATGCATATGTTCCTTCTCCTAGGAAGGACCTTGAAGAAACATTGCATTCATTCATTACAAAGCAAGAGACTTTCAATAGTCAAACTACTCAAACATTAGGAAATTTGTCAAACACTCTTGCAAAATTTGCATCCACATTGAGCATCCAAGAAAAAGGAAAGTTTCCTTCTCAAACATTACCAAACCCCAAAGATCAATCTAACTCAAATGTGAGGAGTTCAAATAGCCATTATGTGGACCAAGCCAAATCAATCATGACCCTTCATAATGGTAAGGTTGTTGAAAAACACATTCCTAGACCTTATGAGA
Source organism: Boswellia sacra (assembly GCA_013180625.2). Classification (NCBI taxonomy): domain Eukaryota; kingdom Viridiplantae; phylum Streptophyta; class Magnoliopsida; order Sapindales; family Burseraceae; genus Boswellia; species Boswellia sacra. Next base: position 25,224 of record SNVD02009840.1, read on the forward strand.
AAGAAGAAGAATCAATCTCTAAAGGTCAGGAAGATGCGATAAATAAGTCCTTATGCAAAATTTTTTAAAGATTTGTGCACTGTGAAAAGAAAATTGAATGTGAAAAAGAAGGCCTTTGTAGCCGAGCAAGTAAGTGTTATCCCTCAAAACAATAATATAGTGAAATATAAGAATCCGGGTTGTCCTATAATTTCATGTATTATTGGGGATCATAGAATTGAACAAGCTTTAATTGATCTTGGTGCTAGTCTGAATTTGCTTCCATACTTGGTTTTTTAGAATTTTTAGAAACTCAATCTAGGTGAGTTAAAACTAACTTATGTGACTCTTTTGCTTGTTGATAGATCAATTAAAGTGACAAGAGGAGTAGTAGAAGATGTGTCATTACAAGTCGATAAATTCATTTACCCAGTGGATTTTATCATCTTGGACACAAAACCAGTGGAAGTATATAATTCAATTCCTGATATTTTAGGGCGCCAATTTCTAGCTAAGTCTAATGCTTTGATTAATCGTAGGAATGGAGTCATGAAGCTATCATTCGAAAACATGACATTGGAACTTAAATGTTTTTAATATGTGCAAACAACCGCATGAAAAGATGATGAAATTGAGGAAGCTAATATGATTAAAACTATTGCGGAAGATCACATCCAAAAATGGAGTTTTTTTGACCCTTTGAAAACCTGTTTAGTCAATTCATTAGAATCAAGCATGCAACTAGAGCCTGATCTTTCTAATATATGTTCTTTACTGGATTGTGAATAGGTGATAGAAAACAAAGGCTCGAAATCATGATTCAAAGAATTGGGACAAATGAATGACAAGGAAGAGGAAGCTCCCAAGTTAGAATTAAAGCCTTTACCTGAAGGACTAAAATATGCATATCTCGGGAAAAATCAGACATATCCAGTGGTAATTTCTTCATCCCTCACAAGCGAGCAACAAGGCAAGTTGATAGAAGTGCTTAAAAGGCATAAAAATGCAATTAGGTGGACTTTAAAAGACATAAAAGGCATTAATCCTTTGATTTGTACACATAGAATACATTTAGAAGAAAATGTCAAAACATCCCAACAACCTCAAAGGAGATTAAATCCCTACATGAAAGAGATCATTAGGGTTGAAGTTCTCAAACTACTTGATGTGGGAATTATCTATCGTATCTTGAATAGTAAGTGGGTAAGCCCCACGCAAGTAGTATCTAAGAAATCTGGCATTAAAGCAGTCAAAAATGAAAAGGGTGAATCATTGCCAACTCGAGTCTCGTCTAGTTAGAGGATGTACATTGATTATAGAAAATTAAATGCTGTCACCAAAAAGGACTATTTTCCCTTACCATTCCTTGACCAAATTCTAGAAAGAGTAGTAGGGCACTCATACTACCGCTTTCTCGATCGATACTCAGGCTATTATCAAATTCTTATTGCACTTGAAGACCAAGAAATGACCATATTCACATGCCTCTTCGGCACTTTTGCATTTAGAAGGCCTTTTGAACTTTGTAATGCTTCGGCTACTTTTCAAAGATGCATGTTGAGCATTTTTGGTGGCATGGTTGAGCATCGTTTAAAAGTTTTCATGGATGATTTAACTGTTTTTAGTAACTCTCTTGATAATTGTCTTTAATACTTAGAAAAAGTCCTTAAAAGGTGTGAAGAAAAAGGCCTTACTTTGAAATAGAAAAAATGTCATTATATGGTAACTTCGGAAATTGCTTTAGGTCATATAGTGTCTTCCAAGGGAATTGAAGTGGACAAAGCAAAAGTGGAATTAATTTCCCATTTGCCTCTACCAAAACCAATCAAGGAGGTCCGTTTATTCTTAGGGCATGCTAGATTTATAAGAGATTCATAAGAAATTTCAGTGCTATATCTAAACCACTTTGTAACCTCTTAATAAAAGATATTTCTTTTGAATGGACTCAAGAATGAAAAAATGTCTTTGATAAGTTAATTGGACTATTAACAACTACTCCAATTATGCAATCTCCTAATTGGTCCTTCCTTTTGAATTGATTTGTGATGTGAGTGACTATGTTGTTGGTGCTATCTTAGGACAAGGAAGAGAAGGTAAGCCTTATATAATATACTATGCAACTAAAACTTTAAATGATACACAAATGAATTACACAACATCTAAAAAGGAACTACTTGCAGTAGTATTTGTATTGGACAAATTTTGATCTTATTTAATTGGTTCTCTAACTATTTTTTACATTGACCATGCAGCTGTGAGATATTTAATATCTGAACAGGATGCAAAACCTAGATTGGTACGGTGGATCTTGTTGCTCCAAGAATTCAACATCACAATAAAGGATAAAAAATGAGTCGAAAATGTCGTTACAGATCATCTGTCAAGATTAGCGACAAAGACATTAATTGAAACTTCACCTATCAATGACTCTTTTCCTAGTAAATTTTCATTCTCTGTTGCTACAATACCTAGGTTTGCTAACATTGTAAATTTTTTTACAATAGGAGAAATGCCACCTCATTGGAATGCTCAAGACAAAAGGAAGTCTTTGACCGAGATGAAAATTTTTTATTGAGATGATCCATATCTGTTCAAATATTGTCCGAACCAAATAATTAGAGATGCATACTCGACAATGAGGTAAGTAGTGTCATTAATTTTTATCATTCTGAAGCATGTGAAGGACACTTTTCACCTAAAAAAACAGCTGCTAAAATCTTGCAATATGGATTTTATTGGCCCACCTTATTTAATGATGGACATGCATTTTGCAAAACTTGTGAAAATTGTAAGAAATTGGGACCCATTTCAAAACAAAAATAATGCCTTTGAATCCTGTTATTGTTGTTGAAATATTTGACTTTTGGCGTATTGATTTTATGGGACCTTCTCCACCATCATTTGGTTTTGTGTACATTATTGTTACAGTAGTCTATGTTTCAAATTGGGTCGAAGCAATTCCATGTCGAAACAATGACCAGAAAATAGTTATCAAATTCTTAAAAGAGAATATCTTGTGTAGATTTAGAATTCCTCCAGCCATTATTAGAGATGGGGGTACACATTTTTGTAACAATACCATTTGAAACTCTAATGAAGAAATATGGAATAACCCATAAAGTTTCTATATCTTATCACCCGCAAACAAGTGGGCAAGTTGAATTAGATAATAGGGAGATAAAATAGATCTTAGAAAAAAAGGTTAACGAAAACCGTAAAGATTGGTCTCTAAGAATTAATGATGCACTTTGGGCCTACCGAACTGCTTTCAAAACATCATTGGGTATGTCTCCTTATATATTAGTTTTTTGAAAACCTTGTCACTTGCCTATAGAGATTGAGCATAAAGCTTATTGGGCCATTAAAACATTTAACACAAATTTGGATGATGCTTGCAAGTTATGTAAACTCTAACTGAGTGAACTTGAAGAAATCAGGAATGAGGCTTATGAAAATTCTAAAATCTACAAAGAAAAAATGAAGGTTTTTCATGACAAATTTGTTGTTAGAAAATATTTTGAACCTTCACAAAAAGTGTTTTTGTATGATTCAAGATTGCATTTGTTTCCTGGTAAACTTCGGTCTCGTTGGACTGGGCCTTTCATTGTTAAAAATGTTTTCTCACATAGAGTAGTTGAAATTGAAAACCCAAAAAATGGTAATGATTATAAAGTTAATGGACAACAGTTAAAACCATTTTTAAAAAATTTTGATCAAAATGAAGAGTCCATTGCTTTAGTCGATCCTTTTTAAGGATTGATTTTTCTCGATCAAGCGACGAATATGGTACTCCGTGACTTTTAAAGTTGGTTTTTCAATTCTCTAAAAACTAGTGCTCACCTTGCATTCATTTTCTTTTTTTTTTCTCTTTCATTTTCTTCACATGGATACCATTCTCTCGAATCTGCACAGACGTTTTCCCTCTCCTCCTCAAAATGATTTGCTTAAAATTTACAAAGCTCGCATAGAAAGACTAAGGATGTTGATACGCAAGGGTATTCTTGCTAATTTAAGATGGTTACTTGAAGCCAATGTTCGATTTCTTGTGAATTTTCAGATGTTCTTGTTTCTCATATGCCAAGTTTGGGAAAAAGCTCTTACACCAAAAAGCAAAGAGCGAAAAGATAACAAGTTTGTCACAAATGTGCAAGATAGACTTGTAATCAGCGTTGCCACTACTTGTGATATTTGTCTAACAATCGAGAGGATAAGCTACAATTCATCAAGAATGGGCTGAGTAAGGAGTCTTTAGATAATATCCAATTGACTCTTGAAACGCGTTCTTGTGGAATTGTGCAGCGTGAAATTTTGAAATTGCGGACACAATTTTGAAAAGAGCAGATACATTACAGTCTGGGTAATCTGACTCAAAACAACCCTGTTTGCCAGTTTATAAGAAAATTGGGGAAGCATATTTCCAACTCATAGAAGGTGTTTAAGGCATTTCTAGAAGTAAAACCAGAGGAAGATGTGAGCCACAGTCACAACTACCTGTACATGTACATGTGTGCTATCATTTTCGAATTTTTATGCCTTACAGTTGTCATTTTTTAATTTATATCTTTCAGTTGACCTGTGCATTTATGTTGTCCTATTTCTATCTTTTTTTTAATTTCTATGCTTTATTGTCAAACTTTTTCAACAAACAGCTGAGCTACCTATATAGATGTCATTATTAGAATACCTTTTTGCACTCCATAAATATGACATCTCTTGTTCTTCGCTTCACACATATATTTAGAGAGTTGCATAGACATGGAGGGAAACTCAAAACATCGAATCCAAAAGATATGTGTATTTTGTGGATCTCGGCCTAGAAAAAGTGAAGAGTTTGTAGCAGTAGCAAATTATCTTGGTAGGCTATTAGCTAAAAGAAAGATTCCTGTGGTTTATGGGGGAGGTAGCCATGAGTTAATGGTTTTTTTGTCAACAGCTGCACTTGTAGGAGGTAGTCAAGTTTTAGGTGCTATCGCTAAAACTTTGGCTATAGAAAGCATCATTGAAAAATTGGTTGGGTAGCAGTTGCAAGCCTCCTCTATGAATAAAAGCATGGCATATGTGCTTATCAATTCAGATGCCTTTATTGCTTTACCAAGTGGCTTTGGTACTCTCCAAGGAATTTTTCAAATTCCCTCTTAGGCCTAACTGAATCTCCATAAAAAAACCCATAGGTTTGTTGAATGTTAAATATTTCTTTGATCTTTTGATATATTTTGTTGATGCAGTTATAAAACATAATTTTATCCCTCATTCTGTATGACAGATCATTGTTTTTGCCACTACTGCTAGTGAATTGCTTGACAAATTATAAGCAGTCAAGTATGAACCTGACCCAGCTATAAATCAAATTAATTGGTCAAAGGGACAAAACAAAAATTGCAAATTGGATTTGAATCCCCGTTTGTAATTTTTCTTGTCTTTTTTTTTATTTGTAGCATTTTATTTTACGTGTCTTTTAGGTCGTCTCTTCTGAATAACTAAAGCTTTAGGTAATGCCTCTTATACTTTATCTCTCTACATTTAAACATTAAGGACAATATTTCATCTTTTTTGGTTGGGGGGGGATAGTAGTAAATGTGTCTTATATTTTTTTTTGCAAAAAAAAAAAGCGAGTTAGTAACTAGATTCAGAGTGTAGTGTAAAGAGTTCAATTCCTCTTGAGACGCATTCTGGGTCAAGAATGGCAAAGTAAAAAGGGCCATTTTGAACTCTTGAAACCCATTCTAACTAATTTGCTATTTTGTTTTGATTTTACACTTTTGAAGACTCATTTTAGCTAACTTGATATTATTTAGTTTTGATTTTTGAATTTTATAACGAGATTGTTTTATTAAACTTCACTTTGAAATATTCAAATCTATGAACTCTCACAATTTTATAATTTAATAAATCGTTTACTCATGCACTCATTAAGCAAGTATTCATGAACATTTCTTCACATACACGCATACCTTGATGCATGATTGTGGGTTACAAAATAAATGTTGCAATATTTGAGTTTTTTTGTTTTGTTTAGGATAACAACAAAAGGAAGTGGAAAGTAAAAAAATAAAAATAAAAGAAAAAATTGTGGATAAGTTTGGTCTCGTAGCCTCCTTAATTCGATCAATTAAGCCTAGGGGGTCCCTTAATAGCTAATACCCTATAACCAACTGGTTTGGGAGCTATTGGCCCAAAGCTTGTTACATGGATTAAGGAGAAAGCTTAAAGGGATTGAACATTACACTATCCATAATTTTCTAAGCAAAAATAAAGCATCAGCAATCCGAGTCGTTAAGCTTGTGGGGGGGTCTTAACACCTAATGCCCTAAGGCTAGCTGGTCTGGAAGTCATTAGCCAATGGTCGCTACATGGGATAAAGATGCATTGTTTCAATATATATATATATATATATATATATAATGATGGATGAATGCCCCCTGTCTATGGATGTTAGCCTTAACAAATATTAGAACCAATATAGCTCATTTCTAAAAAGCCCTATAGTCATGTGTCAACTGAGTACAGAATGAAGGTCTGTTAAGTATATTTGTAGTCTTTGTATTTTTTGAATTAACTTCATCTTAATTTTAGTTTTGGTTGCAGGTTCGGTAAAATGGGCATATCTTTCTATTTATAAATCATAATGGTGCAAATCTTTATTTTTTGAAAATTTGATTAATATATCTACAAGATCATATTTCACAAGAATCATAAAATTTGGGCTCTTAGTGGATCGAAAACGGGCTTGAAATGAACCCATCTGCAGTTTCGGCCTAGTCTGACCATGCCTCTATATTTTGATCATATCTCTTGATATACATATCCAAATCATATGAATCAAGATTTTCTAGGAAGATGAGAGAAATATCTAAAACTTTCATGAAGATATATGATTAAAATTCTAAATAATTCAGTGTCGAAATTGGTGCACATGATGATCCAAATTGTCAATAAGCTATTTTACAATTGTCCCTTAATTTGACAATTTTGCCCCATAATTTATCTATAAATGGATGTGCATTGTGAACCATTAGGGCATCTTGGCTTTCGCTGGGATCTCTTATTATGTTGTTTTCTCTTTTCTGTTTGTTATCTTAATGTTATTAATAAATCTTCTTACTCTTGCAATTTGTTTTCTTTCCTTTATAATGTCTTGCTAAATTCTCTCTTGTTAAAGTGAAAGGGTGAAACCCTTGATATGAGAATAAGGATTTTCTAACCCTTGGCATGTGCTTAATAATCATAATCTTGTGTTGTTTATTTATATGTTTTATATTTATTTTTTTAATCAATCTTGACACTACTCGTAAAGTAAAGGTCTTGATCCATTGTAGACAATCCTTGATAGATCAAATACGTAGATCATTTCTAGATGTCGTATGATTCTTCATTATCAACACAAGTCTAGTTAGGAACCTTGATTTGTTGTAGACATATGGTGATTGGTACATTGGATGCTCGTTACAAGAAGTGGTATGAATATTGATAATGAAACAAATATAATTCATATAACTAAAATGGGCTTAAATGACATATCTTTCGATTGGAGTCTTCTTGATGTGTGGATTCTAATTGAGTTATAATTGGGTTGTCTATGCTTATTTGATATATCAAGGGTGGATCCCCTAACATCATTATTGTGTTAATTCCTTTTACGTGTATTTTAAGTATTCTTGTTTATTGCTTATGAACTTTTTCTTTCATATGCTATGATAGGTTTTACCCCGTACTTCCATTGATGGTTTTACCACCTTTTGTTTTTGTTTTACATTTGAATGGTCAGTAGTGTCACCTACCATCTTTACTTATATTTGTTGATATTATCTTGTCATTTCTTTTAATTATTCATATCATATTTCTCGTTCCTTATATAGTTTGTATCGCTAAATCCCCTTCCTCGTGGATCGACCTCAGTCTTACTTGGTTTATTACTTCGACACTCATATACTTGGGAGATAATCCATTTTTGGATGTGTCAATTTTCATCTAAGTTACAACCCAACACAACTTTAGTCTCATTTTCATTGTCACCTAGAATCAATCTTTGAGCCTAATTTTCAAGTACCTTCAGTCTAAGGGCTCACATTCTCGGTGTATGACCTTAATAGAAATTGTTATTTGGAATAGTCTATTATTTTGAAACATTTTCAGCAATTCTAAGAATTATGAGCCATCATCAATGACAAAGATCTCACCATTCCAAGGCAAATCAACGCTAAATTTGACATTTTTTTAAATCACTGACCCCTTGTTTGACAACCTAATTAGCTACCTGAAGTAGTCCTATCCTCCTGACTTTATCAAGGTTTATCAACCAAAATGGAATCTTTATACCATTACTTTTTAAAGTTAAAATAAAAGAAAAGGTCATCCATCTCATTGCCATAAGCGTAAATAGATATTGTAATATATATGAAAGGAACAAAAATATTAAACATGTAGCCAAAAATATTAATTAGGTAGGGAAGAGATGTTGAAACTGCTATAACAGATATTGCAGTATGAATGCATGCGTGTCGGTGTATAACACTTCAACTACCTGGAGAAGATAAATAATTTAATTTTCACCTCCATTTTGAAAACCTCCAAATTTACCTAGCAAAACATCAACAATTGCACATTAGCCAAGGATAAGATGATGAAACTAGTGTAACAAAAACATGATGGATGCATGCATGTTAATATAACAGGTCAATCAACCAAAATAACGCATCAATTATTTAATTTTCAACTCAATTTTGAAAACCCCCAAATTTACCAAAATTTTTATCGTTTCAATTATTATCTTTTTACACACATGCAATGAATATAGTACTATATATGTCAACAATAGAGGGATAAAAAACTTTGAAGCTTTGTGAAAAAGCAAAAATTAAAAATTAAAAGTAAATTATAAGTGCACTAACACAACTTTGTTTAGTTTAGTGTACATGCTTGGAGACCAAGAAGCTAAGCAAAAAAAAAAATCTTACCAGTTGACATTGAACACTACTTCAATGATTTTTTTAGGTTTTTGAAATGACGATGATTTAGTTCAACCACCTTTGTCTTTGGGTAGGTCAAGAAGTGTGTGACCCAGAAGAAGATGAAAATAGCTATTTTTTATGAAGTCGAGACAACGAAGAAAGAGAAAGTTGTATTAATTTAGATTACTCACCTTTTGTATATTGTTGGCTTCTCCCTATCATTTTACCACTTTAATCCTTTGACTTTTGCTTATTTACAAAAACGTAACGGAGGGTTGGCGCTAATAAAGTTTGCAAAAGATGAAATTGCTTGTAATTCGCCAAAACATAGGGGTGATAAGCGCATTAGCTAAGGAATAGGTTTACCTTAGTGGCCAATTGGTATGGGGGTTTATCCCCATGGGAATGGGAATATGAAGCTTGCCCTCATCTATTAGACCTATTGAGTTCTTTAAGCCCAACTGGCATCTAGTTTCTTGCGTTCTTTAGATGATTACCAAAAGGGGGTAATATGAAACCCTCTCATCCTTTGAGTTTTAGATTACCGAAATCTTAAACCTGTGATACAACCCTCTCGTCTTCTCTCTCTCTCTCTCTCCCCTTCCCCCCTTTTGTTAGATGAAACTGATCTTTAATGCCCCTCTCATCTTCTATCTCTCTTTCTTGTTTACGAGGACTTCAATGCCGCTCTCATCTTCTATTTATCTTTGATCTTCTCTCTCTCTCTCTCTCTTTCTCTCTCTCTCTCTCTCTCTCTGTCAGATGAAGTTGCACACATGGTCAAAGGTAGTGGCATCAATGACCAAGAGGAGGTGTGGTACGTGTGTGCTAGATTATGGTGGATGGTAGTGACTTATTACAACTACAACAATGTCGTGATGGAAGGCAATAGCAGCGCACGACTAGATAGCAGTGAGTTGGGTTCGAATCCCATGGAATTTCTATTTTTTCCTTTTTTGAGGATTTAATTTGATATTTGGTGTTCGTCGCTGTGAGTTGTGACCATCGTGGGTGGTGTACACAGTGGTGGGTTTTGAATTGTTAGCTTTGTGAATTTTCCTTGGTTTGGAAATTTTTGGGATTTGATTTATGGATATTTGGTTTTTTTTTCCGGTGGTTTCTATTTAGACAAAAACCAATTTTCTTTTGGGTTTGGAATTTTTGGATATGATTCCTATATATTTTGTTTGTGAATTTTTTGATATGTTTTATGTATATTTTGTTGGGTATTTTTCAATGATTTAGAATTCGATTGCATGAGTAATGCAAATATTTGAAACTTTTTTTATTTCGTTCTAGAATATGAAAAATATCAAATGGTAGAATTTTTTTTATTTCATGCTAGAATATGAAAAATAAAATAAGCATTTTGACATATTAGAAAAACTTTAATTATAAAGTTTACTCACATATTAAATAAAATTAGCACATTCTTATGTAGAACCAAATACAGTAATTTGATTTTTATAGTGATTAAGGACAAAATTCCTATGGATAACCAAATACAATATATTAGTTTCTCAGACATTAGATTTTCATAATTAGTTTTTCAGTAATTTGAATCTCATTCTAGTGAAACTAAGCCCTCGTACCAAATGGGTTAAGGAAATCTAATCCTTTTATTTCTTTAAAATTATTATGTAAATATGTGCATATACAATGCTTAATTATTAGTGCAAAAAATCAATCACTACCTTGATACTCATTGGACAAAGATAAATGTATAAAATATTACCAATTAAAAATAAGATAAATAAAATTTTTATTAAGTTCAACTAACGTTTAAAAATAACCTCATTTAACCATTAAAATTTAATGTATTAATATTAATTTAATTAAGAATACATTAAAAAATAATTTTTTATTTTCTATTAAATAATATTTTTACTCTTTCCTCATATAATTATTTGTAAAATTTTATTTATTTTATTATACTTTCTATTCAATCGAGTTTGCATCTATTGAATTTTTGCTTGATACATGTGCAACTTGCATTCTAGGTTAGGTAGAAAAGTTAAGATATATTCCCATGTGATCCTTCATGAACAAAGACGCATCCAAGATTTTTTTTCTAGAGGGGGTTGAGTTTAATTAGAAGAATCTCGATGATAAAAGAAAATAAAATTTTACACCTAAGAGGCATCCCTCAAAATACATATTCTATACATAGACAAAGGTGCAATAACAACTCATCTATTATATAAAGCATTATTATTTGAAGTTTTATTAAAATAAATTAAAAGGTCATTATATAATTTAGACATTTCATTCTATCACAATTAATTTAAATGATAAAAGCCTAATTCAAATAAAAATCAAATTTATTAATAAAACCCTTAAACACTCTCTGTTGACCCAGGTATGGCAACCCAAGAGGGGGGGTGAATTGGGTTTTTATTTATAAAAATGGATTTAGAAAACTTTTCTTGAAAGATCAAAATTATTTAAATCTTTCTTTAAGAACAAAGGTGAAGAAGATGAAAATAGAATGCAATCAAGAGAATGGCAATAAAGAACAATCACAAAGGCAAGTAAATGTAAAGAGGAAAGGGATAGAGAGAGTGCAAACTCAATTTACGTGGTTTGGCAAACCTTGCCTACGTCCACGGGCTCCTAGCTTCATAAGCTAGGGTTTCCACTAAGTTGTAGAATTCTTTACAACTTGCTTGATGAACAACCTCACCAAGACTTTTTCCTTCAACCCTTGATAACACCACACCAAGAGTTCTTCTTGATGAAAAACCTCACCAAGGCAACTTCTTTCAACTCTTGATAACACCACACCAAGAGTTCTTCTTGATGAACAACCTCACCAAGGCAACTTCCTTCAACTCTTGATAAAATCACACCAAGAGTTCTTCTTGATGAATAACCTCACCAAGGCAACTTCCTTCAACTATTGATAACACCACACCAAGAGTTCTTCTTGATGAACAAACTCACCAAGGAAAGAGTTCTCTCAAGGATAACTTTATCCTTTACAAGAAGATCTCACTCTCACTACAATACAAAAACAAAGAAAATTTCTACAACAAAAGTACAACTCTCTTCAAAGAGTAGATAAAGAATATAAATGCTCTCTAGACTTGATATTTCTCTTGTTTTTTTGCTTGATAAAATGCTTCTCTTGCACTTGTTGAATGCATGGGAGAATGGCTCCTTTTATAGGGAAATGAGATGAACTTAATCAAGTGAAGACACCATCTCCAAATTTTCTGCCCACCATAAAAACCGTAATCTTGTCTGCCATTTTTGTCAATGTTCCGTTTGAAATTTGAAAATCTGTAAAACATAAAAGATCTGCAAATTTGAATAAGCTTTCCAACGCATCAAGAACCAAGTCATTTGGATATCTGTAGCTCAAGATATGGCCAAAACACCATTCAATGCTCATGTGACTTGATTTTTCTTTCTTGTGCCAGTCCACCAAATTGAATGATAATTCTGTCAGCCTTCCGTTTTAAATTTGAATTTCTTCAAAACATAAAAAATATGCATATTTGAATAATATTTTCAAAACATTAGGAATCAAAGCATTTGGATATCTCTATCTTAAGATATGGGCAAAAAACCATTCGGTGCTCATGTGAGTTGATTTTTCTTCTCTGTGTCAGTCCACCGAATTGCATAAAAACCATTCGGTGCTCATGTGAGTTGATTTTTCTTCTCTGTGTCAGTCCACCGAATTGCATGTCAATTATGTCAGCCTTTCATTTGAAATTTGAATTTCTTCAAAACATATGAAATGTGCCTCATTAAGTTCTCTTTCCAATTCCATAAGAATCAAGTTATTTTGATTTTTCTAGCTCAATATATGTCCAAAAGAGTATTCAGTTCTCATGTCAGCTACTTCCATTTGTCTTTTAACTTGCATGATGATTTGGACAACCTTACACTTGAAATTTGAATTTCTTTAAAACATATGAAATGTTATAAATTGTGTAAGCTTTCCAAAGGCTTAAGAATCACATCATTTTGACGTCTGTAGGGAAATATATGACCAATTGATTGAACATTGCTCATGTGTCACATTCCTTGAATCAAACCTTGTTCTTAAACTTTGGTGCCTTTAACATGTAGTCTTCTCCTTAGCTTCAACACTTCATTTTAATAAGTCTCTTATTGATTTTAAAATTATTTCAATGATCTTACTCTTGCACATAAATAAACATGTTAGTAAATCTCAATTAATCAATGTGTATTGTTATCATCAAAATTATCATGTAGCCTTAGGGCTAACAATCTCCCCCTTTTTGATGATGACAAACCATTGATTACTTTAAAATATATTCTAAAATCAAGAATGAAAATAAAATCAAGAACAAACAAAAGATGGCAGTCGTTATGAATATAAGCAATCCAACAATTTCTCCCCCTTTTGTTATCATCAAAAAGATTTAATCAAATTAATTACTCCCCTTAAATATATTCTCCCCTTTAACATATGCTACCATTCAAAGATTATCATATAAAAACAAAATTAAGACATATCTAACATGCCTAATTCTCTTCTAATTATGCAAAATATATCTTGACTAAGGGGTTTAGTCATATTTAGGTCTAGGGACTAATTCCCAAACTTGATTTCTCTCAAATTGGTTCAATTCTTCTTGCATAGCCAAAATCCAACTTTTCTAATTTTTGGCTTCTTTAAAAGATTTTGGTTCAAATTGAGAGACAAATGCAAAATGATTACAAAAGTTCCTAAAAGAAGATCTAGTTCTCATACCTTGTGATGGTTCAGCAATAATGAGATCTTTTAGGGTGAGCTTTTGCATACCTCCATTCCTTTGGTAATTCTTGGGAAGAATCATTTACTTCTTCAAGTCTTTTTTGTTGAAGTTGTAATTCATCTTGGCTCTTTTCATCAAGTCTTGATTCCTTGATTTGCCTTTCTACCTCAACAATATCATCATCTAAATTCTTCGAAGAAATAACATTAATTTCATCAAATTCAACATGCATAGATTCTTCGATAGTAAGAGTCTTTTTGTTAAAAACTCTATATGCTTTACTATGGTTGGAGTAGCCAACAAAAATTCCAACATCGGCTTTTGCATCAAATTTTCCAAGGTTATCCTTGGTGTTTAAAATAAAACATTTACATCCAAAAACTTTAAAAAATCCAATGTTGGGTTTCTTCCTTTCCAAAGTTCATAAGGAGTTTTCTTTATTAAAGCTCTAACATGGACTCTATTGATTATAAAGCATGCGGTATTAACGGATTCGGCCCAAAAATATTTTGGCAAATTATTTTCAAGCAACATGGTCCTAGCCATTTCTTGGATAGTCCTATTTTTCCTCTCAACAACACCATTTTGTTGTGGAGTTCTAGGTGTGGAAAAATTATGTTAAAAACCATTTCATCACAAAGATTTTCAAATGCAACATTGTCTACTTCACCACCATGATCACTCCTAATGGACACAATAGAATATCCTTTTTGATTTTGGACTCTTTTTGCAAATTTTGAAAAAGCTTGTATGGCATCATTTTTAGTTTTCAAGAATAACACCCAAGTGAATCTTGAATAATCATCCACAATAACAAAAACATAATACTTTCCACGAAGGCTTTGAGTTCTTGATGGTCCAAATAAATCCAAATGAAGTAATTATAAGGTTTATTTGTTGAAATAAATTTCTTTTGTTTAAAAGAAGTTCTCACTTGTTTTCCAAATTAACAAGCATCACAAATCTTATCCTTTTCAAATTTTATTTTTGGAAGACCATCAACTAAATCATTTTAGAAATTTTTGAAATTGTGTCTATGCTAGCATGACCTAATCTTCTATGCCATAACCAAGCATCATGATTAACAATGAAACAATTTCTACATGATCATTAACATCAATATCAATTGTATAAATATTACCACATCTATTACCAACAAATAATGTCTTATTGTTACTAACATCCTTAATCACACGTCTATTAGGCTCAAAAGTAAAAAAATATCCCTTATCACAGAATTGGACTAATGCTAATTCAAATCAGTTTAAACCATGAACAAGCAAAACATCTTTAATAATAAGTGAAGAAGGGTTACCAATATCACCATGTCCGATTCCCCTTCCTTTGGCATTATCACCGAAGGTCACATATCCTCCTTTCTTCATGATTAATCTTGAGAACTTGGAGGCATCTCCGGTCATATACCTTGAGCATCCACTATATAAGTACCACTTGTGTTTGCCACTTTGTCTCTACAATCAACATTCAAGGAGTAACTTTTTGGTACCCAAAAGTTCTTGGGTCCTGTGTTGGGGAGAGTTTTAACTTTCTTTAGTCTAGTTTTCTTCTCAGTTTCTTTTTTTTGCTTTTTTTTTTAGTTATGGTACTGTTTTGGAACCCATATTTGTTTCAAATTAGGATTTCTCTTAATATAGCATGAGTGCACTTTGTGTCCTTTTCTTCCACAATAAGTACATAAATGATTAGGATTATTTCTAGAAGATGCATGAGCAAAATAATTTTTAAAATACTTTTGATTTTTATGAGTTTTATATCCTAAACCTCTTTTATCAAAAACACACCTTTGGTTTTGTAACATAGAATTCAAATTTTTTGTGCTTTTTGTAAAAACAATATTTCTTAAGTCATTGTTTTCCTTTTTCAAACTAGCATTTTGTTTCTCCAATTTATCAAAATCCTTTTGTTTTAAAATGTCATTTTCAGTTTTTAAAAAATGTATTTGACTTTCAAAACTTTCAAAATCTTTTTGCTTTAAAATTTCATTTTCATTTTCTAAAGCTTCATTTATTTTCACTAACTCTTCTAATTGAGATAACATGATTTTTGACTTCTTTTTGAAAGCATTAATTTTTGAATTTTGCTTATCAACTTGCACATGTAAATTTTGGAATGCTTCAAATAATTCATCATATGAAAGTTTAGGATCATAGTTTCGAATACTTACCTCATCTTCACTTAAAGCCATAAAGCACATGTTTGCCACTTCGCAATCTTCTTCTTCGATGGAGCTAGCTTCACTATCATCCCAATTTGTGGCTTTCATTACTTTGGATTTCTTGTTTTGACTCTTGAAGTAAGGACAATCCATCTTTACATGTCCCGGTTTCTTGCACTCATAGCAAATGACTTGATCATTTTTCTTATCTCGCTTTGAGCTTTGCCCTTGTACTCCCTTCTAGAATTCTTCTTGAATCTTTGGTTTCTTCTAATCATCCTTTTTAGCTTTCTTGTGATGAATGCAAGATCTTCATCATCTCCTTCATTGTTGGACTCATCATCTTCTTTTGTTGAAGAGTTGAAGCGCTATATTGTTTCTTTTTCTTGCAATCTTCTTGGCATTCTCGGGCTATCAAGGTGATTTCATGAGTCGGATGGAGACCGCATATAGTTCTGTCTATAGGTGGTAGTTTGGTTAGGCTCCTTTGGCTTGCTTCTTGAATTGCCGTCACCGAGGGAAGCCCTTTGTTGGCTCCCAAGATTTTGGTAGACACCTAAGAATCTTTCTCACCATTTAAACATTAGAATAAGATTTACCAAGAGATTTCAAACTATTAATAATATCCGTAAATCTCGTAAACATTTCAGAAATTGATTCATTCGATTTCATCTTAAAAAGCTCATAACTATGAACTAGCATACTAATTTTAGATTCTTTAACTTGACTAGTTCCTTCATAAGTTACTTCAAGTGTGTGCCATATTTCTTGTGCCGTAGAACAAGTAGATATTCTATGAAACTCATTTCTATCTAGAGCA